>JANRMT010062849.1:18616355-18725213 GCA_026402145.1 Polypterus bichir lapradei
AGTTGGCCATGTGAACAGTAATCTTGTTTCAAATCTCACAGCTTGGATTGCTGCTGTCATAATCGGTTTGAGTTTCATGGTTTGTTTCAATTACAACAGTATTTGTAGGACTTGTGTTGAAGAGACATTCGGCATCTGTCAAGTTTTGTAAGTATACAACCAGTTTCATTGATAACTTCACATCCAGCTTTTGAGAGTTTAAACATTTCTAAACATCAAAGTGTCCACTACTGAAATCGTCACCTGTGAATCTAAGATGTTTAAGAGGCATTGGCGGTTGTCCAAAGGTGTAAAATATTTGGCCATTTCGGTACACTTAAGCATTTCACTCTTCTAGTGCTCCTATGTAGTATAATTATCTTCTGTACCGTCATCAGTCCACACCTTGAACCTGTCCCAGTCATTCAATACATAAGACACAATGTTCCTCCGGATATAAAGAGTGAGCCTGATATGGCCGTGCAATATGTAAAAAAGAGAATGGAAAAGGCAGGTGCCATCTCCGGGCATGGAAACCACTTGGTAAGTGACAGTTCTTTGATCGATGGTGATTACCTCGATAGACATGTTAATGGGGGTACGGTTGGAATGATAAAGGAAATGGGTACCTGAACAATGTAAAGTAAGTCTATAATACCTTCACAATAACTATAATCGTAATAAATGAACAATAAAACAGCGGAGAAGCCGTGGATTAAATAAAAAGGCTGTACTTATCAGCAGGGAGACGTGAATACCGTGGCGAAGCAAGGAAGGGAATGTGGAGACTGGAGTGACAGACGGCCTTATATAGGCAGGCAGCCAACAACGTGGGAGGCGTTGGGATGGGGGACCCAACGCCGCCTCACATGGTGACCGAGCTGCAGGCTATGGACGTATATATGTACATAAGTAGGATTCAGTTAGCGTTGGGAACCCGCGTGTCAAATTTCTTGAAGATGGGCTCATAAGTAACAAACACCGTTGAAAAGTTCAATATGACGGCCGACAGTGGCATCATATCCCCGAAATAAGTACAAAATTTCAGCCTTCTACCTACACGGGAAGTTGGAGAATTAGTGACGTTGGAAAGTTCAATATGGCAGCTGACAGTGGCATCATACCACCGAAATAAGTATGTACATTGGTTTCGGTTAGCGCAGGGAAGCCGCCTACCAAATTTCGTGAAGATGGGGCCATGAATAAGAAAGTTCAACGTGGCGGACATTGTGAAAATTAGTGACGTTGGAAAGTTCAATATGGAGGCCGACAGTGACGTCATACCATCAAAATAAGTACATACATCAGTTTCGGTTAGCGCAGGGAATCCGCCTACCAAATTTCGTGAAGATGGGGCCATGAATAAGAAAGTTCAACATGGCGGACATTGTTGACCGTTATGACCGTTACGCGTAGAATTTCGAAATGAAACCTGCTTAACTTTTGTAAGTAAGCTGTAAGGAATGACCCTGCCAAATTTCAGCCCTCTACCTACACGGGAAATTGGAGAATTAGTGATGTTTGGAAAATTCAATATGGCGGCCGACAGTGGCGTCGTACCATTGAAATAAGTACGTACATCGGTTTTGGTTAGCGCAGGGAAGCCACCTACCAAAGTTCGTGAAGATGGTGCCATAAATAAGAAAGTTCAACATGGCGGACGTTGTCGACCGTTATGACCGTTACGTGTAGAATTTCGAAATGAAACCTGCTTAACTTTTGTAAGTGAGCTGTAAGGAATAAGCCTGCCAAATTTCAGCCTTCTACCTACACGGGAAGTTGGAGAATTAGTGATGAGTCAGTGAGTGAGTGAGTGAGTGAGTCAGTCAGTCAGTCAGTGAGGGCTTTGCCTTTTATTAGTATAGATATCATACAATAAAAACATACATTTGATTTGCGTCTGTAAATTTATAGTTAAAGTTAGCGATTTTTTTTTTCAGTTTTATTCTCTCACTCATGTTCAAGCTCCCACACACCCTCCGGATGTGACGCCGTTTTCAGATAAAGACGTGGTATAACAAACAGACTTGTTTTGTTACAACCTCTCTTTATCTGAAAACCGTGTCAGATCTTGTGCGTGAACGAGACTGGGAAAACTGTGGACGTAGATGTGAGTAGTGTGCATGACTGAGAATGACTTTGGATGTCAATTTTTTTTATTCAGTTTTATTCTTGAGTGCTCCTGCTCATGCTGAATTAGTATGTGCCTTCTGATCCATGATGTCAAAGAAGCACTGACAAAAAAGAGAGACTTAGGAATATATGACATTTGGAATAATTCATTTTATGACCTGTATTGTACATTTCGGAAAATGTTGTTCACTAATGCAACATTATATTCATTTGCATACCTTCGTGCAGCTGTAGTTAGCGACCGTGTTTGGTTTTTTGTTCTGATATTGTTGCTGCATGTTGGTATTTCTTTTGAACTCCAGGAGATGCAGAGGACAGCATAGTACAGAGAGTTCAGTTCCGCGCTATATACAATCATCAGATTCAAATGTTAACATTTCCCACACACACCCAAGGACTGTCTTTACGACATGTGTATAAGGTGTGAAGCCTGAAGTCCAAATATCAAATAAACACTTTCACAAAAAGTACAAGTACTGTATAACAAAACAAATGCTCTTTTATTCAAGAATATAATCGAAGAAAAAAGAAAGCAGGTTACGGTAGGTGGTTGACACGACAGCTTGCGTATTGCGATGCTAAGAACTGCTGACTCCCAATCAAGAGGTTCTGGGTTCGATGCTGACAGTTTCTCAAGCTTACCGTTTTGAGTAGAGAGCTGCTATTATTGTTAATATTATACAATAAAAACATACATTTGATTTGCGTCTATAACAGCCACTGTAAATTTATAGTGCTCGTCAAAGTTAGCGTTTTTTTATTCAGTTTTATTCTCTCAGTCGCATTCACGCTTTCCCTGATCTGGCACTGCTGTTTTCAAATAAAGACGTGCTATAACAGAGGTGCACTCAGATCAGAGAAAGAGAATAGAAGCCCTGCCCGCAAGAAATGTCCACTCACATATAAGAACAACGCAGCTGCACCAGGTGTAAAGGTGAAAGATGGCACCGTTTGGATACAGGACGAAGTCCGGTGTCATTCTGCCAATCACCTGTCCTTCAAAGAAACAGCATGGCTTACATGTTATTTACTTATTTACCTTGGTTTATTTACTTACTTCCTACAGCATAAAGTCACAAGTAGATTGCAGCGCTATAGCGCGTCTTTATGTGAAAACAGCAGTTTTAGATGGGGGGGTGGGGAGGTGGAGGGATAGGATCATGAACACGACTGAGAATAAAACTGAATAAAAAAAAAAAGCTATCCTTTACGAGTATCATACAATTACACCGGCTGTTACAGACTGAAATCAAATATATGTTTTTATTCTAAAATAGTAAGAATAAGAGCAGCTCACTTCTCAAAATGGACTCGTCCAGGATCGAACCCGTGAAGTTTTGATTACCGGTCAACATTTCATACCGTTGCGCCACCAAAGCAGTCGTAGCAAATGCGTGTCAATATCGCACCCTAACGTGGGTTCTTTTTCTGCAGATATATTTTTGGATAAAAGCGCACTTGTTCTGTTATATTTGTACTTTTTGTGAAAGTGTTTATTTGATATTTGGAAATCAGGCTTAATACATTGTACACGTCATGTCTACATTTTGTCAATTATTACTAAAACATGAAAAACGTTTCTGTTTTAAAGATATGTTTACTGTACATAGATTGTTGTAGACACGGAACACACATGAAATGCATGTGTTCTAAATAACGATATAGTATTTATAAAAGGTGTGATTTTGCTTGACTTCTCACTCTATACAACTCCAAGCAACTGACACGCAGGTAAACAGACTTCAGGTGAGAAAACTGTGCGCCGGTGGGGGATGTGATAGCAGGCTGCTTGCTGTTTGCTGCTTATCAACACATTTACAGGACAGAAGACACTGATGGAGAGGTGCAAAGCGATTTAAGGTGGGACGGATCTATGAGTTTTTTTTCGTAGACTCTGGTAATTCTAGTGTTAAATAATAAAGCTTGTAAAAGAGTACTCTGCTTAGAACCAAAAAAAAAAACAACATTAACCTGGAAGCCTTTTTCCTCAGGTTTTTGATTAGTATAATATTAAGAATAATAGCTGTTTATCTTTGTCAGAGATGCTATGACATCCAAAGTTGGGTGATGATCACTAAATTTGTTGTTTAGATACTCATATAAATCATGAGTATATATTGTCTCACTTTACATTTGTACTGATTCTGCATAGTTTAGGCAAAAAATAATACAACCTCAGTTCCAAAATAGATGAGACAATATGAAAAATGCTAATAAAAACAAAAAGGAGTGATTTGTATGTTGTATTTCCCTACATTGAAAACACTACAACACAATTTTTTTGATGATTTACTTTGTGAATTTAATTTTTTACACTCATGTCAAACCTGATTGCTGCAACAAGCTCCAAAAAGTTGGGACAGTCGAGTGCTTACCACTTTGTAAAATCACCGTTTCTTTTATTAACACTTTTTAAGTGTGTGGGCACTGAAGACACATGTTGGTTAAGTTTAGAAAGCATCATTTTCTCCCATTCATCCATTATCCAAGTCATAAGCTACACAAGTATATAGGCCTTAGTTTCCATTTTTGCACCCCATCCCATCTTTTTTGGAACAAATAAACATAACATACAGTGCATATGGAAAGTATTCACAATGCATCACTTTTTCCACATTTTGTTATGTTACAGCCTTATTCCAAAATGGATTAAATTCATTTTTTTCCTCGGAATTCTACACACAACACCCCATAATGACAATGTGAAAAAAAGTTTACTTGAGGTTTTTGCAAATTTATTAAAAATAAAAAAACTGAGAAATCACATGTACATAAGTATTCACAGCCTTTGCCATGAAGCTCAAAATTGAGCAAAGAGGAATGGGCGAAACTGGTCAAGGATAGGTGTGCCAAGCTTGTGGCATCATATTCAAAAAGACTTGAGGCTGTAATTGCTGCCAAAGGTGCATCGACAAAGTATTGAGCAAAGGCTGTGAATACTTATGTACATGAGATTTCTCAGTTTCTTTTATTTTGAATAAATTTGCAAAAACCTCAAGTAAACCTTTTTCACGTTTGTCATTATGGGGTGTTGTGTTTAGAATTCTGAAGAAAAAAATGAATTTAATCCATTTTGGAATAAGGCTGTAACATAACAAAATGTGGAAAAAGTGATGCGCTGTGAATACTTTCCGGATGCACTGTATCTCCAAAAATAAAAAAAAATTCCTCCATTCACCTGTTATACAGTTAATTAGCTATGCAAGTATACCAGGCTTTCATTGCCATATTTTGTGCTTTCATAACACACCACACATTTTCAATCAGAGACGAGTCAGAAGTGCAGGCAGCCCAGTCTAGCACTCTTTGCTTTCATAATCCAGACAGAATATGGTTTGGCGTTGTCCTGCAAGAAGATGCATGGATATCTCTGAAAAGAATGCTGTCTGGATTGCATTGTATACTGCTCGAAAGTTTGTACCTGTTAATTTGTTTCAATGGTTTCCTCACAAATGTGCGAGTTACCAATGCCATGGTCACTGACACACCTCCATACTATGACAGATGCTGGTTTTTGGATCTGACACTGATAACAGCTTGGATGATCCTTTTCCTGTTTGGCCTGGAGAACACAGCATCTGCTTTTCCCCTCACACCACATAACACGATTCCACTGTAGTACTTTCCATCTCAGATGAGATTAAGCCTAGAAAAGTGAATGGCACTTCTGGACAGTGTTGAACGTTTCCTTTGCTTAGTAAAGCCTTCATTTGCATCTGTGAATGTAGCAGTGAATGATGTTGATTGAAAAGGTTTAAAGACATTTTCAGAGATCACCACATTCAGAAGTGGCTTTCAGCCTTGCCCTTTATGCCCTGAGCTTTGACCAGATTTCCTGACTCTTTTAATTATACAGTATTGTGGACTGTACAGGAAGAAAAGTAAAAAAAAATCCTACTGGTTTATCTTTGTGGAATGTTGTTCTCAAAGTGCTGGATTATTCACTGATGCGTCTGTTGACAAATTGATGAGCTTTGACCCATCCTTAATATTAAAGGACTAAGCATTTTTGGAGGTTCCTTACATACAATAACACAATTGCCTCAGTTGTTTCACGTCACCTTGTTATTTCAACTTGTCACACCGTTATTAGTCCTGAACTACTCCTTTCCAGCTTTTTTGGATCATTTGAAAGTTTTATTTCAGAATAAACATGCATCTTCAAAAAACAATGTAAAACATGAAATATCTTGTACTAATACCATTTTTGTTTGAACTTAAGTCAAAGTAAATTTACAAATCACTCCTCTTTATTTTATTAGAAGTTTTCATACCCTCCTAATATTTCAGAATTGGGTATAAATGTGGCTCTTCTGTGTCTAACTACCGTAAATGTACTGTAGTTTTTATTGCATGATTAAAATAAAGAAAATTTACTTCTAAAGGGTAGATCCTAGAGATTTCTCAAGTCCATTTCCATTCCTTAATATGTCATGCATGCATACCTGAGGGTCACCATCCAAGCTCTTCCCAGGTATGTGATACCACCCCGAGCCAAGAGGGGGCACTGCTGCTAACTTCATGTGGTTTTCTTACTCCACAGTCTTGAGAAACTGCCCAGTTAGGGCATCTGAACCTGTCCTGGGACTTCAAGAGGATGACCACCCAACAAGAGCCATCATATTCTTGGAGGCAAATTGATTGAAGGAGCTCGAAGTCTAATGAATCAATGTCAGAACCAAGTTAATACGAAACCACCCTTTTATGTAGTGATTGTTTTTTTGCTACTTTGTTTATATCATCAAGCATTACATTTTGTTTAAAAACTGCAAGTAAAAGGGGAGATCAGGGCACCCTATAACATTTTACAGTTGTCAACCTTCTCCCACTCAGACGACCTCAATAAGTCAAACTGACTGGAAAATGCTGGTCATTGTGAAGGTTTATTGCAGCATTTTCTATAAACAGTTGTTAAATTAAAAACTAGAAAGCACTTCCAAGCAGGAGCTTTCTCGCAACAAACCTAGGGCAACCCTGAGCCACATGAATTTAAAAATTGAAAGAGATTCATTATATTATGTATTCCATCTGAAGGGAAGTTGTTTTGTTATTAGAAAGTGTTTATAGAATGAAATAAATGCAAGTAAAATAAATAAAACCTAAACTGACCACTCTGTGCTAGCCTCAATATTCTTTACTTATTTTGTCCCACACTGAGCAGTTTCACTTATTTTAATCTGAACAATTCAAGGAACAGTTGACATATTTTTAATTCCATGCAGAAATGCAAAGTGTTCTTTTGCTGGTTGCTGGATGTGTGCCCACTTGCAGCATTTTCTAAAGGTCAAATTGTGTTAAGCATGTGAAATTCAGTTATTTGCTTGTCAGACTGTTCATTTCCGCAAGGCAGAAAGCTGGATTGATTAATTAGATGAAGTCAAAAAGAATAAAGGAACCCAATGACTGAATGGTCCAGGAACTATTGCCTTGAATAGAAGTAAGACATGTTCTCAAATAACACTTTTTAAATATGGAAATGTGCGAACACCTTCTCATTGTTTGAGTCATGTACATTCATTCCCACTTTGTGTGAGCAAGAACTCTGTTGTTTTTGTGAAGGTCAGTACAGTATATACAATTTTTTCCTTTCATTTCTAGGAGGAGCTGCCTGTCTTCCCACCTTAACATCATATTAGTAGTAATGGCCAATAGAATAGTCACTTTCTCTTTGGCTGTGATAAAGTGAATGATACTGGACAAAGGAAAAAAGAAACAAAAAAGGCAAAATTAAAGAAAGATCATATAAAGGGGCGGAGTGGTGGCTCTGAGGCTAAGGATCTGCGCTGGTATTCCGAAGGTTGCCGGTTTGAATCCCCGTCACTGCCAAAAGAGATCCTACTCTGCTGGGCCCTTGAGCAAGGCCCTTAACCTTCAATTGTTCCAGGGGCGCTGTACAATGGCTGACCCTGCGCTCTGACCCCAAGGGGTATGTGCAAAACCAAGTAATTTCCTTTGGGATTAATAAAGTATAATAAAATGTTAAAAATGTTTGAAACACATAATGGATAATAAGACATAATATTTCTGTCCTTATTACTAAAGCAATAGCAATTCAGAGCCAGTTTGGTCTTTTTAATCCAGGGGTGTCGAACTCCAGGCTTGGAGGGCCGCAGTGGCTGCAGGTTTTCATTCTAACCATCTTCTTCATTAGTGACCAGTTTTTTTCTGCTAATTAACTTCTTTTGCCTTTGTTTTAATTAACTTGACTCAGACCCCTTAGTTCTTTCTTCTTCCTTAATGCGGAGCCTGTTGGTATGAGACACAAAACAAGCTGCCACATCACCAGCTAACCAGGTTATCTGAACATAAAGAAAGGTGAGGGCCTCAGTAAGGTTGATCTCTCAGGTCACCAAAACATCTTGACGGAGTTCTTAGAAAAAAAAGAAAATCAACAGTTTTGGAAATGTCTGCTGCGGCAGAATGAGAGCAGCAACGAGCCGTGGAATTAAGTAATTGGTTTAATTAACAGCAAGAATTGGCTTCTCATTAAGGAACTGGTTGGAGTGAAATTGGCAGGAGTTTGAAGCCCCAGTTTAGCTGGTCATCGATTGGCTCGTTTCACGCCTCATTTCTGTTTGGCTGCCACTTAAAGAAGAAAAGAATCAATTCAGAGGAATTCTTCCTTAAAAACAGGGAGATTAACATGAAGGAAAAGAAGTTAACTAGCAGTAAAAGCTGGTTACTGATTAGAAAAAGGGTTAGAATGAAAACCTGCAGCCACTGTGGCCCTCCAGGCCCGGAGTTCGACATCTGTGTTTTAATCTAATATAATGATTGAGCAAGTAAGATAAAAATATTGGATGTTGAAGATTATGATACTGTATTTTTGCAAAGTCACACCCTTATACAGTAAATAGCCATGACTGGGGTGTTCCTGCTTTAATGGCAAGAGAAGCACAGTCCCACCATATGTTCTGCAGAATAAGTAATGCCTTTCCCTCAGTAGTTTGATATATTTTTAAAATGTTCAATACAACTATCAACTTTTGTTTTGTTTTTTTTCCCATTTTTCCAACATATGCGCTAAGCAATTTCCTCTGTAGAAAAATATAGCTTTTTTATGGCATGTGAAAATGTCTTCATGCCAAATGGTTGCAAGCCTTCTTCCTGCAGATGGGGCCAGACCAGTCTTCTCTGCAGTTTTCCAGTTTACCTTTGGATGTGTGTGCACATGTGCAACCTGAACTTTCCAGTTTAGTGATTTGTCTTAAACACCACAGCAACTTATTGTTAGCATTAAAATGAGGAGCAACTTTTTTTTTAAATTGTGCATCTGATTCAAGCTTATCCCAGTCAAGGCTATGTAGTACATGACAGAGAAGGTGTTTGAAAGGTTCAGTACCATTTGCTTTGTCGAAAGGTAGCCACAGTAATTTGAAAAACAAATAAAAGAGTTTAATACCAGGAAAATGTTGAGTGCAAGACATTATGATGATGGGGCTGAGTGGCATCCAGATCTGGACTAGGGGAGCAGAGAAAACCCAAGTGCTAGATTGGAAAACAGGTCAAAGAGTGTGTTCTTCTTCCTGAGGAGAAGATTGGAAGTCAGCATTGTTATGAAATTGAATTTTGACTTATGGCAAATTGATCTGCTCAGTTATCTTATAGTTACATGTTATTATATTTTATAAAGACATTACTTTTAGGGTACAGATCCACAGTTCCAGTTTCCTTCTCTGTGCGTTTTGTGTTGAAATGTATTCTCAGGTTTTCTGCTAATTTTTAGCTTACAGTAAAACAGATCTTATTAAATCCATACCTAAGCAAGAATTTAATCCAGGATACTGGTTGGTCCAGCATAATGGCCACCATTGCCCATTATATACTTGGGAGGGGTGTCCCATTCAGCAGTGGCTGCTAAAGTTCTTTGAAGTCACACTGGCCTCGCCAAGCACCATGGAGCACTGGGAAAAAAGGTTTGTCTAAGTCAATCGTGCAGTGATATTTAAATAAAATATTCAACAAACAAGGTCACTGGTAAATTCACTGTGAAAAACACTTTGGCAAATTTCACTGATCAACACTACTTCATTACAAATAATGCAATAATCAGTCAGTCATTGTCTAACCTGCTTTGTCCTGAACAATATCCTTTGTAAATTTTTCTTTAATTTGTTCTATTAGCATTTTGATGTGATTTTTTTATCTTTTAAAAGTTCAACGATGTTATTTCTGAAACTATTGATACTTATTTCTGAAAGTGGTTTTCTTGATCTAAAAATACGCTATTTCACCACATTCATACTAAACTTGGCTCATGATCACAAAGGCTCAAATTTTTTGCCGATGAATGATTTTGCGTAATTTCTGGCATCACCTGAATCAGGTAATGAAAAGACACTTTGAGAAGTAAAAGAATAAGAAAAAAAAAGATTTTCTGTGCACTTTAAATTTGACAATTGAGCAGAAAAAGTTTGTTATTTTAAAATCATGCAATGCACACATTGCAACAGTAAAACGTCTTGCTATCATGAAGCTCTTACTGTACATACAAAGCCATTTTTCCTAAGAACCCCTAGCTTCACCTCATGTTTTTACTAGAAACTCTTCTATTGGTTTCCACTGAAACATAAAGGAGGATGTTATCAACACTCCTCCAGTCACAAATGCCTGCTTGTCTTACTGCCTCTTTATCTAGTACTTAATATTTGTTTACATTTTAAATATATTAGCTTTGTAAGAAACATTCCGAAACATAGCTATTTTGGATTTTCACTTCTGTTTATTTTTTATCATCTACTTTAAAAGCTGATTACTTAGGGCTTTTAGGTGCAGTCATTACACTTGTTCGAACCCCAGCTCTGGCACTGTCAGTGTGGAGTTCGCATGCTCTCCCCATGTCTGTGTGGCCTTTCCTCCAGGTACTCTGGCCCTCCTAATCTGCATGTGTTTTGTGATGTGAAAGTTTAGTTTAGATGACTCTAAACTGGTTTTGTATGAGTGAGTGTGTGTACATGCAGAAAAGTGTCTTGCTATTTAGTGATGCCCCATTTAAGGATGCTGCTTGATTGGCACGTTATGCTTCTGGGATGGGCTGTTGTTCCAGTGATCTCTGGATGGATCAATAGGTTCATAAATATACTATTCAATCTCAGATATGCCAAGGTTGTTTCACCAAGTAGATGTATAAAAACAACTTCTATGAGCTTTAGCATTCATCAAACGCTATTGTCAAAATGCAGTACAATTACAAATTTAACCTTAAAACAGCAACACTTTTCTTAGCCATCATGTATTTCAAAATAGCTGTTAATCATCACGCTGATTTTCACTGCTAAAAACTTATTGCTACTTAATAAAGCCATAATAAGCCAAATGGGAATGAAAGCTAATGCAGGTAATAGAGTGCTCTGTGAAGCAAATTAATTATGTGATTACATACTGTAGTTATTTTGATTTAATTGAAGCTAATGCACTTTATTTGTCACAAATCTGATGTCTGAGTTTAAAGCAAGGACTTGTCTTTTACCTCTTGGGCGGTCTTTGTAGAATTATTACACTGCATCAAGACATGCTGCATCATGTCGTGTTCATTAACATGCTAATTGATATGACAGCTAATCAATGCTGATTCAAGAAGCAAATCAATCGCTAAATGCATGGATAATTTCAATTGAAATGAAGTTTGCTCCTTCGATAGAAAGTGTCTATGAGCTGCATGCAGACGTCTTACGCTGCTGATAGCCTAACAGCTCCTATGAACTTTCATCTGATTGAAAGCGTTAGAGAAAATCACCCAGAAGAAGAACGCTCAGTCAAATTTGTAAACGTACGTGAAGAAGAACGCTCAGTCAAATTTGTAAACGTATGTGCCTCTAATTAGAGCAGCTGTAAGTTGCCATACTATAACATTAGTACTGTATACTTGCAGTTCTGACTGAATTTTCTAATGTATGCTCCTGCTTAAAATTCAGATGGCTCGAGCCTAGTGGCTAAGTCATTGATCTGTACGTCATGTTACTTCCTGTTCAATCACAACAAATGGCTCACTTTGTGGTTCTGTTGCAAAACCTGAATAGTTTTACCATTTAAGTCTGGCATCATACTACATGGCACAGAGGGCAAGTCACACTTAACAACTGCAATTGCTGGATGTTAATGTCCTGAGAATGTTCAACTACTCAAGTAGAAATCACGGGGTGTACCAGATTATATAATTCCCTCATGACTTCTATGCACAGTTTCATATTTACCTATTGTGCTAGAAAAATTTTGTGAGGTCAAAATATGTTACTAGGGAATCAATGTGAAGCGTAATTGGGTCAAGATCTCTTTTAGTTGCAGATCCAGTACTTGATTATAAGTGTGTTATTTTGTTCATCAGAGTTAGAAAAGACCAGTTTGTAGTTACAAGCCTAACATAAATTTCCTTTTAGGGCCTTTTTATATGAAAGACTCTCTATAGTTATTTCTGCTTATCTTTGCTTAACACCTCTTGCAGTCAATTGAGGCTCAGAAAGTAGGCAGACCAAGTGGTAGAAGAGTAAGTGTAACTCCTATATTTGCTTTTTATACAGTACGTGTTACCTCTTAGTAATTATGAATACCATAATTTATTTAAATGTATTTAAATAAAGTTTCTTTATTTTAATACATCTTTAGTAATTACTATGAAACTTTCCTTAGTGTAACTATTAATTATTGGTATGATGAATGTCAATTTAAGAATTATTTGTTTTGGAAATTGCCACAAAGACATTTTGTTTTCATTCTGGGTGTCAGCATTTTGTGGTTCCATTGCTGAAACACTTGGTGCTGTTCCGGAGTTCATGGTTTACTCTGGAGTGATGTCATTGACTCTCATGTTTCAGCCCTGGCTCAAAATCAGTGTCATGTTTCTTGCCTTTTTTGTATTAATTTTTGTGCTCTTTATCTATGTTAACGTTACTTTTGTTTATTATCTGTTTTTATTAATACCTGTGTTATGTTCCTTGTGTTTGGAGGATGGTTCCCCAAGAGATGGGACCACCTGCCAATCACCATCAGGAATGGACCTCTGCCAGTCTCTCATAGGTCCTGATGGTTCATTTTGAATGTGTTAGGGAGTGAAGTGTTTGCTTGTGTTTTGCTGTGCTTTGTACCTTTTGTAATTGCTGGATATTTGAACCCGTGCTCTGTTTTTAACTTTTTGACGTTTTGGATTATGTATTGGGAATGTGTTTGGCTTACTTCTCAAGTAATTTCTTTTGAGCTCCACATATCTTCTTATGCATCCATTGATTTTTGTTAAAAAGTAAATCTTTTGTTTTATAAAGATTCTACAAAGCCCTTTTTGATAGTAATTCCCGCCAATGGGCAATTTTGGAAGTACTTATGGGATTTATGTGCTATTGGGACTCTCAGTTCATGACAATTGGTGGCATGTAGAAGTCAATTTTGAATTCTAACTTTCCAAGTGTTACATGTTTTGATTCAAGGCTGACAATCTAGTGATTGTGTGTTCTGAACATTTTTTGGTCAACATTCAGTTTGATGAAAAATAAGACTGATTTATTGAATTCGACCATAGTACATTTACAGTATTTCACATTCCATATTCTGTCCTGTCTGTTCCCCCTTTGTGACCTGTCATTTTCTTACATTTTCCTTAATTTTTCATTTAAGCTGGCACTTAAGTCTTCAATCTGCCTCAAGAATGATTTAAGATAAGAAGAGGTAGGAGAAGTGATAGCGAAAGTGAGAACAACACCCATACGCATGCGTCCCTGCCGAGAGTTGATTCTACAATAAAATAAAAATAAAAAGAGGAATAACCTTGGAGGTCAATCATCACTATGAAAGCAGATAGTAAATGTCACATAGTATATGTGTACCAAATTTGAGGATAATCGTTCAAACGATTTGCGAGCTATAGATGATTTAAAATCCTGGACAGACAAACGGACAGCCACGGTACCGTATCATATATAAAAATGTGTAAAAAAATACAGTACAGTGTTGAATGTCATGTCTCTTATGATCTATCATTTGTAACATTTTCAACAACACACAAAAGACAACAGATACAATAAAGTAATATTCTGTGTCACCTTCAGCATACTCCGCAGTGTTTCATAGACTTGATCTGAGCAGGTGCACTACTCGAATGTTACATAGCGAATGAGAGTGGAATCCACTGTACGCCTGTACAAGGTGGTCAGCGTAGCCAGAGACATCTGAACTTTTCTCACGCGCCCAAGAAAGGAAAAGGATGAGTGAGGCAATTTTAATGGTGGAAACGTTGCTGAAAGAATACGTTGTTTAATGCTGAATAATTCTGTACCTTTTATAAAATAGTAAGTTCCTTTAGTTTTATAATGAGTCCTAACTGGGAGTGGGTGTATGGATTTTCCCCGAGTTCTGCGAACGGTTCAGACAAAGACATTGAAATGTGTCTGTGTTGCCAAAGCAGGCAGTGACAGAATGAGCTTGGATCGTTTTTTGAGTACTTTTTAAGCCTGAAACATTGTGCCTTTTAGCATATGTAATCAAACAGTGTGGTGTAATTATTTTACAAAAAAAAAAAAAGATTTCCCCTATGCTATATTTTGACAATACCCTATAGCCTTATTTTGCCTTGACACTCTTAATTAAAAGTAGATTTAAATTTAAAATTTAATGTGAGCAGTTGTCTATTTTTGGATTGTCCCCCAAAGACCTGAGTAGAAAATAAAATAAAATGTAATTGCAGAAAGGCAGAGAGAAAAGGGCATTATAATTACCAGTGCATTATTGGGTGTTCCTTGGCTGAGAGCCCAGAACTGAAGACTCTGTTCATGGCTATAATTACCTTTTTTTTTAGCAAAACTAAATGAACAGGAATTTACAAACTGCTTTTGGGTTGTAGTGGATACATTATGTTAATAAATTATTCTTAACTCTGAATATATTGTCTGTGACTTAATATATCCATATTTCTATTAGGGTATTCTCATTAGCAATGACAATGAGTTTTATCAAGGTCATGTTGAATAATCCATTAAGTGAAGGAACCTTAGCGAAGGACAAATGCAAGTTGTGAATGGAATTAGGCTTAATAAAGTAACACAGTGGCAATTTATCCCTCTGGGTCTAGTTATTAATGTCACATCCCTGCCCGAAAATGCCATGTAAGTTCAACGTAACTGTGTTGAAAGTTTTTTTTTTTTTTTTTGAAGATATCCACATTTCCAAGATAATTAGAAATAATACAAAAACAGTCAATTTTATAGTGGAGTTCCTTTGCAGATGTCAACAGTTTTTTTTTATTAAAACAGGCCTAAAATATATTAGTTGACCGATCATGCATAGACAAGAAATGCTGTATGTCATCTTATGGTAGTCGGAAGAAATGATTTCATGTCTCAATAATTCCTATATCCTTGTCCAGCCATTTGACAGTTATGTCTTCAGAGTTCAATAAACCATCTGCCAACAAGCCAAAACAAAACAAATGCAGCAGGTGTACAAGGGTGTATTGCAAGCTTGAGCTTACATTTTAGCCAAAGCAGCAGACATAAACCTTGTTACGGTATTGATTTTGCTATACACAGACAGAAGCTGCATTCATTTACTAGAGCTGCTCTTACCGTGAAAACATGAAATGAAAAAATATAAACAGGCTTATAAGCAAAGTAAACATTGTACAATTTAACACATCTTTCCAATTCATAACGTCCATGGTGTTACTGTGCTGAGTTATAACACGTTTCCTATACCTCTGATATTATTTTAATTAAAAGATTTAAGCAGGCAGCTGGTAGGCAACTGTCATGTTTCAGAATTGTTACTCATTTAAGTGACTATGATTGAATAAAGCATGTTTCCATGGTAGCCCTATTTAAAATAATTAACAGTTTAATTTTTTTTTAATAAATACAGTGCCTATAAAGCTGATTCAACTCCTTAGAAGCTTTATATTTTATTCATATACAATGTTAAACCACAGGAATTTAATTTCTATTTCCTGACAATGATCAGACAAAAAAGACTTTAATGTCAAAGTGAACACAGATCTCTGCAATATGATCTAAATTAATTACAAATATAAAGCACAAAGTAATTGATGTCATAAGTATTCACCCCCTTTAAAATCACACACCTAAATCATTAGTGGTGCAGTGAAATGATTTTAAAGTCGCCTAATTAGTTCAGTGGAGATCACCTGTCTGGAGTTTCACTTGACTGTAGTATAAATACTCCTTATCTGGAAGGTCCAGCTTGTGGTCAGTTGGTATCGTGACCTAAATTACACAATGATGACTAAAGAAGACTCCAAGCAACTCTGTAAAAAGGAGATTGAAAAGCACAAGTCTAGAAAAGAAAAGACTAAAAAATATCCAAGTCACTGAATATCCCATGGAGTCCAGTTAAATCAATCATTAATGAATTTAAAGAGTATGGCACAGCTGTAAATTGCAAGTGCAGGATGTCCTCAAAAGCTGAGTGATCATGCAAGAAGAGGACTAGAGAGGGGGGGCCACTGAGAGACCTATGAAAACTTCAAAGAAGTTACAAGCAACTGCGACAAAAATTGGAGCAGCTGGACAAGAGTGTGGCAAAGGCAAAGTCACGGTTAAAAAAATGCACAAGATATCTTGCATGGAGTTTGCCAGAAAGCACAAGGAAGACTGTGACATCAGCTGAAAGAAGATTCTATGGTCTAATGCGACTATTTGGCCATCAAACTAAACGGCATGTTTGGTGTAAGCCAAACCCTGCACATTAGCAAAAACACACAATTCCCACAGTAAGCCTTGTGGTGAAAGCGTTAGACTGTGTGGATGCTTCTCTGTAGCAGGCCCTGAAAGACTTGTGAGGGCACAGGAGAAAATTAAAGCAGCAAAATAAGGAAGATCTTGGAGGTAAAACTGCAGTGATCTGTAAGAAACCTGTGCCTTGGGAGAAGATTAGCCAAAGCTACACAGAAATGGCTTCAAAACATCAATATTAATGCCCGGAGTTGCTGAGTCAAAGTCCAGATCTCAATCCAGTTGTGAATTTGTGACTGGACTTAAGGCTGTTCACTCCATTATCCATGCCAGCTGACAGAGCTTAACCAGTTTTGCATACAAAAAATATGGGGAATTTGCAGCATCTAGATGTGCAAAGCTTATACAGACCTGCACACACTTACTGAAGGCTGTCATGTCATGGCTGCCAAAAGAACATCTACTAAATACTGACTGAATATTTACTGTATGCAATCAGTTATTTTATCTCTCTATATATATAAAATCCAACGTCTCTCTGTCTGTTTGTCTTTATGTCTGTCTGCTTTTCACAAGAAAACTACTTAACACTAGAATTACCATAGCCTACGAGAAAACTCATAAATCCAGCCCACCTTAAATCCGTTCACACCTCTCCGTCAGTGTCTTTTGTCCTGTAAATGTGCCGATTAAGACAAGCAGCAAGCAGCATGCTATTCCATCCCCCTACTGTCTTAGAACGTGCACAAATTTCTCCAAGCTCATTCCTTGTTTTGATTATCTGGGAGTGAACTGCTGGAGTTTTAGAGTGGAAATAATAGATCTTTATTTGGAACACACGCATTTCATGTGTGTTCCGTTTCTACAGTAATCTGTGTAAACACATTGTTAAAACAGAAGCTTTTTCATATTTTAGTAATAAATGTTACAAAATGTAGGCATAAGTCCAAAGATCAAATAAACACTTTCACAAAAGGTTCAAGAACGATACAACAATTTCCGTGGCGTAGCGGTAAGATTTGCTGACTTGTAATTAAGAGGCCACCGGTTCGATCCCCAGTGCCTCCTATATTTGCCATTTTCAGTAATGAGCTGCTCTTATTGTTAATAGTATGCAGTACACACATACATTTGGTTTGCGTCTGTAACAGACCGTGTACATTTATAGTTTCTGTTTTAACAATGTGTTTACACAGATTATTATAGAAATGGAACACACATGAAATGCATGTGTTCCAAATAACGATCTATTATTTCCACTCTAAAACTCCAGCAGTTCACTCCCAGATAATCAAACAAGGCAAGAGCTGGGAGTAGTTTGTGAACATTCTGTGATGGTGGGGGGATGGAATAGCAGGCTGCTTGCTGCTTGCCTTAATCAGCACATTTACAGGACAAAAGATGCTGATGGAGAGGTGCGAACGGATTTAAGGTGGGCCGGATTTACGAGTTTTCTAGTAGGCTCTGGTAATTCTAGTGTTAACGGATTTAGATTGGGTTTTTTTCTATAATTTGCTTGAACATTCCGTTTGATTACGTGACTTCTCTCATCGCGCTAAGAATCATAGTTCGCTTGCAGGAACGATATATTCGCGCTAATCCGAGACAGAGTCTGCGGGCTGAGGGGAGGGGGAAGCGTGATGTCAGGAGTAGGGAGCTGGGCAGGGCCTTCCTTACTGTCCTGTTTAACTACTACATGGGCAGAGCCACAGGGGACGGCTAGTGTTTTATATTTGTAATTCTTTTAGACTACTTTATAGTAATTCTGTTTTCACTTTCTAATTAAAGGGTATTTTTCTGTTGATCAATGACAAAAAAACAAAAACAAACAAGTTAAATCCACTGTGATTCAATGTTCTTTGACAATACACTGTTAGAACTTCCAAGGGAGTGAATGCATTTTATAGACACAAGAAATTAACCAGTCATTTTGGGGTTTAAAGTCCAACACCTTATGCCACTACAGAACACTGCTTAATAAATGTGTAAAACATTACATGAGTAAAATAGTCCTCCTAAACTTAACATTTTAATGTTTATTATTACATGATTCGAAGTAAGTCATTTTATCCAAATTGACTATATTTTGTTTGACCTCATCTCATTCTCAAACCTAATTAATACAGTTTAAGGTCACAGTTACTCCGTGCCTATACCACCAGTCCTGAGCAGGGCACAAGTTCAACAAGGGCCCACTCAAACACACACACACACACTGACAAAGACACACTCATATGGGGGCCAATTTGGAACCACTGATTGTTTTAATCCACACATCTTTGGGGATGTAAGAGGAAAACCAGGGCTCTCCAGAGAAAAAACAATATATGTGAAGAATATGCAAAATCCACACAGGCAATGTTCAAGTGCAGAGCTCAAACCAAGGTTGCTGGATCCATTAGGTGGTAGCACTGCTAGGTAGACAAAATGCAAACATACAGACTATACGAACGTTTTTATATGCTGCTAAGCTGTTAAATGCTGTATCTACTGTATTTGAATATATATAGTATCACAGTTTACATTTATTATTTGGTTGATGCCTATATTCAAGGTGACTTAGAACATTTATGACACAACTGGTTGCATTTCTTTTGCTTTTCCCAGGCAGGTCAAGTGACTTGCTCAGGTTCACGCAGTGTTAGTTCTGCCATTTGAACCCACAAACCCAGGGTTTGAAGTCCAAAGCCTTTAACTACCACAGCTCACTGCCTCAGTAAAGCAGTGAAAAAGAGACTGACACCTGCAAAGACTGTTTTATTTTCATTGCAGGAAGGCACCAGAAGTGTCTGCACTAGGACACAGCCAAGAAAGGAAACCAAAAACCTGGTTCAGCCTGACCCAAGAAGGTCTGAGGGGGCCCTTGAAGCCAGTCATTCTAGTTACACCCCTTACATTAGGAATCTAAAACATCAGCGTTGGATAAAGTGAACAGCAGTTTTGCTTGATTTTATCAAGAGGAATAGAACTCTGCCTAAGAGTCCGCTTCAGGCATCACTGTGGAAAAACTAACAAACAGCCCACAGAGAGAAAAAAAATGATGGGCTGCAAATCGATTTATTCTGTTTAAAAATTAAAAAGCGAAAATGTCTGAGCTCCAAGATATACTAAAGAGTTTTATCCCATGGTTTACTCAGCACCTCTGGCAGTCTGTACATATTTTCATTTTAATCTCGTTATCTGTCAGTTCTGCATTTTTCTTTTATTCATCTTCAGCATTTATGTTATTGTACCGATCAATGTGTATATTTAACGCTGTATTCTAAACTTTTTTTGCCTTGTTTGTAGATAGATTGTGAAAACTGTGAGTTCACTGGTAATTAGGAGAGATCAAGCTCTGGTGTTCAGCCTCAGCCAAAGGAGCTTAGCTTCCTTGGAATTTGTCTACTGTATAACATGTGATGCAAGGCAGTCACCTCTTGTCAGTGACAGAAGACATCCAGCTTGAGGAAGACATTTAAAGTTGCATTTGTGAGCTTATCTCACATGACGAGTTACCTTTAGAAGTTTCTGATGTTTTAAGAATCTATAAATCCATAAGTGCCACAGCTTATGATATGCTCTGATGACAAACACCCCAGAGCTTGACATATGCTGTATGTATTGATACATGTATGCTTACATTTATATATAAAAGATGTGCCTGGATAGAAAACAGTTTCCAGGATAAAGATGTGATAGTCCCAACAAGAACCTACTAGGGTGGTAAAACTTTCAGTGGCAGCCAGATGCACCTCTTTATACCATTATGAGAAAATGTGCTTACAAAAGGCATTATTCCCTGTCATTATGAATGATGCAGTCGTACCATATCCTACCAAGTAACCTGTATTAGTGAGAATGTTGTGTTCTGGAAATAATTATACAGGACTCTCCAGGATGCTAGCAGGCAGACAATCTAACTCATATTATAGGAGTATGACTGACAGGACAAGGTACCCCACAACAGCCATTTTGTTAATTTATCAGTTTTAGAAAGAGATATCCAATTTAGCATACGTGAGACAGACACTGCTGCCTAACAGGGAAGACAAACAGGCAGCCATGAAACTGTCTTTAAGGCCTAGTTCTTTAAGGATGGGACAGACCCCAGGGATGTAATGGACTTGGCAGGTACCTTACATTCTAAACACGGCTCAGTTTCTTGACCTTCCTATCCATCATTCTGGTGATCTCTATGTGCCGACTGTCACCCAACTAAATTTTCATACATCATGCTACCTCCCCACAGTATTTTGTGTGTCCATCCTCATTTTTTTTCACACATCACATATTTTAATAGTCTGTCATTACGGATGTGTTGAATCATGGGATAAAAATCTAATCCCCTTGGTGCATACTTTTTGCTGATGACATTGTTTTGTGTAGCACCAGAAAAGATAAAGTGGAGAGGAAGTTGGAAGAATGGAGAAGAGCTTTGGAAGACAAAGGGTTGAAGATAAATAGGAAAAAGACAGAATATTTGAGGTTTAATGATGATCAGAATTCAACCTACAGGTAGAGCTATTGAAAATAGTGGATACATTGAAATATCTAGGATCAGTGGTAGCCCAAGATAGAAAATAGATACAGAGATAACAGTCCACAGTGTGGATGGAACAATTGAAAGAAGTTATCAAGTATTGTGTATTGAAGAATTAAGGAAAAGGTTAAAGGTAAGGTTTTAAGACGTTGGTAAGACCAGCAATTATGTATGGAGCTGAAACATGGGCAATAAAGGGACCACAGGAGAAAAAGTTAGATGTTGCAGAAATAAGAATGTTGAGATGGATGTGTGGAGTTACAAAATAAGGACACAATAAGAAATAAGACCATCAGAGGTACAACAAAAGTTGTAGAGACATCAAAGAAAGTAGTGGAAAGTAAGTTGAAGTGGTTTGGACATGTGATGAGGAGAGACAATGAATATGTGGGCAAAAGAGTGATGGGAATGAAAGTACAGGGGAAAAGAAAGTGTGGAAAGCCTAAGAGGAGGTGGATGGATAATGGAAAAGGGTTTATGTGAGGAGGAGGTGCTAGACTGAGCTGTGTGGAGAAGGTGGATCAAACACATCAAGCCCATATAGAAGTGGAAAAAGACGAAGAGGAGGAAGAAGACAAAGATCCATCCATCCATCCTTTTCCGCTTATCCAAGATCGGGTCGCGGGGGCAGCAGCTTGAGCAGAGATGCCCAGACTTCCCTCTCCTCGGCCACTTCTTCTAGCTCTTCCGGGGGAATCCCAAGGGGTTTCCAGGCCAGCCGGGGGACATAGTCCCTCCAGCATGTCCTGGGTCTTCCCCGGGGCCTCCTCCCATTGGACATACCCGGAACACCTCACCTGGGAGGCGCCCAAGAGGCTTCCTGATCAGATGCCCAAGCACCCTCATCTGACTCATCTCGATGTGGAGGAGCAGCAGCTCTACTCTGAGCCCCTCCTGGATGACTGAGATTCTCACCTTATCTTTAAGGGAAAGCCCAGACACCCTGCAGAGGAAACTCATTTCAGCCGCTTGTATTCGCGATCTCGTTCTTTCGGCCACTACCCACAGCTCATGACCGTAGGTCCATAAAAATTATGAACAGAATCGATGACAAAGGGCAGCCCTGGCGGAGTACATCTCTCACTGGAAACGGGTTCGGCTTACTGCCGGCAATGCGGGCCAAGCTCTGACACCGGTTGTACAGGGACCGAACAGCTCTTATCAGGGGGTCCAGTACCCCATACTCCCGGAGCACCCCCTACAGGATTCCCCGAAGACAAAGATATCTTTTAATATTCTGCTGTATGTACTTTACTGCTACCATGAGAACAGTAAGACTGTCTGCCTCAACTAACTGAGCTAACTCAATTCCTTCTTATCTCTGTGCTCACAAACTGTGAAGGGTCATTAGAAGAGAAGCAAAACCATCACAAAGAAGAACCAAAGGAGGAACTAAAGGTAGCTCCTTGCAGCTACACCCCTATGGCCCCCTACTGAGGACCCCCTATTTGAGAGCTCCGTGTACACTGGGAAAAGAATAAATACTAAACTTGAATTACAGACACTATATTACACACAAGCTGGCCTTTATTTATAAGAGGTAACTCACATATTGAAATGCACATATTAAGCATGGCTGGGCTGAACCAGTATTCCTGTAGTCCAATCTTCTGGTGGTAATTTTTTTCATTGTTTTGCATCTAACAGCAAATATTTGATGACTTCAGGTTTACATGTTGTGCCATACAATACATTTTTTATTGAGTTTAGTACAGGATTTTGACTGGCTTCCTCTAGATCATGCCTCCAGCAATCCATATTTTTATTTTTAGTCTGTGTAAGTCAACTTTTTGTAGGAAAAAATAGCCCCTTTCATGTATACTGATATTAAAAAGAAATAAAACCTTTTTTGGAAAGAAAAAAACAAAAAAAAGTTGTCAGTTTATTTTAGCCTGCTGACCAGCACTACAGCTTGTGCAGTGAGCCATCGCTAAATACACAAAAGTATTTTAGGTGCTTTTTTTAACCAATAAGGTCCACGTGGAGCAATGCCAGAGCAGATCACTTTTAAAATATCTTAATTAAAAGTTTAGCTCATGGAATGACAAAGGCCAAACTTGGTCAGCTTTCTGTGCATTCCATAATCAATCAATTGTCACCAAAAGCAAGGAGGCAAGCAATTGGTGTGCTGAATGCAGGCATCTCATGATTTAGCTGGCAAACGCTGTAATCCTGGTTATAGGGAAACTTTCAGTAGGCCAGGAATGCTCATCACTGTCCAAGATCACACTGAAACGACAACTTGAGAGCTGGACCATCACATTAGACTAGTACATCTGAGAGGGTATTTCAGATCTGTGTTCTAAGCTTTTGCTAAAACTGCTGCAAGACCAAATTCCAACATCAGTGATGAGGGACAGGCTTCATACTGCTGATCTCAGAACAAGGTGATCTGTCAGAGATCCTCTGCTCATGCCTCCTAGACATCTGTCCCTAAAGAATGACAATGTCTGGTGACAGACACACACACCTGCGATGGTCTCAAACATCCTGAGAAATTCTGGTGTGCAGGTATTGTCTTAGACAACTTTTTTCCCTAAATGTAACCTCTTACTGCACCTTTGGGATGGCTTGGATTGCAACATCCAAAGATGTGATCATGCTAATGGCAAGCATCAGGCACATCTGCAGAATCGAGAAAACATCCAACAAGTGGTCATACAAGATACAGAAGCTCACAAGAGAATTGTGGGTGATGTTCCCAGAAGGTATTGTTTTCCTGATCTTATTGATTTGTGTCCTGTTATTTGCATTTGTTTGTCATTTTAGCAATGAAAGTTGAATTTTTAGTATGGTGACAGATTTTGCATTTCTTTTTAATCATATAATTTGTATTTTACTCTATAAATAATTCTGTTCACACCACCAGAGGTTGTAGATCTTAAGAATACTTCAGCTAAATAGATGCAATTTCACAATTATCCATCTACCATTTAAGAATGTTTTTGATGCAGACCCAACGGCCAGAGTTTTTCTGTCAGATTTGGGCAACAGCATAAAGACTTTAACAGCACTATGTGCATCAGCCTGCTTGTAAATGATACTAAACTGAAAGAAATTTGAACATAGACTGATAATAAGAGTTAGCTCTCAAAACTGACACAAACCACAAAAGAAGGAGGAGAAGGTGACCTCATAGCACAACAGAATTTTGTATTATGAATTTGAGTTACTACAGATGACCAACTTCACCTTTAAATTTAAGAAGATCAATATTCCAACCCACTCAAAGCAGATATGTTGTTATATAGTGATGGAAAAGTGTACAGAAAGCCTGAAATATTTTATATTGGCATGGGACATGCAAAACAGAAACTGAGGACATGATTTGTAAGTGTTTCACTTATCTCCAGCACCACCCCTCACGTCTCAGAGTTCCAAACAGGCCACAGTGAGTATTTTATCTAAAGCAAGTGAAACCTGTGGACCTATGGTGCTAAAATAAAGTGCTATAAAAGGCTAGGTGTAAAAAACAGTAAACTCTCTGCCAGATGTTTACAAACGTAAGACCTAACACTTGATTAAAACACATGTGTATTGTGTCCTTAGGGATTATCAGTAGATGGGCTTGTGGGGAACGTGCTTTAATTACAATAAACTTTTCCGTCCGCATTTTTGTATTTCCAGAACATATCAGGTCATGAGCCTTTGATTAAGACCAAGAGCAACGTTCTAGACTCATTGGTTTGTGAGTAATTGCACAACAGGTGGACAGACATTAACACTTTATATATGAGTATATGAGAAGGTGGAAGTTCAACCTGGAAAATGATTTTTGCTTTGTGTTTTGTATTTACTGAATATTATTTGAATGTTGCCTGGGTTTTAATCTGAACTGGGTCACTTTCTGTATGCAGTTTGCATGTTCTCCAAATGTTCTTAAGGCATTTCTTTTTAAACTTCTGTTTCTTCTGATGCCACAGAATTGTTAATTTTTTTGTTAATCCAAGAATTATTCAATTGCGCATGAAAAAGTGAGTATGTCATCAAACAGCATGGTAACCAGGGTTTATTCTATCTTTGTGAGTGGTGTAGCCTGGACAGATTTTAGCAGTCCATTATAGGTTAAAAAGATGAATGGATGATTGAACAAATATTATTTGTGGTTAGCATATACGGTATACTATGCGATCATCCATCTCTCTGTTATTTTGAGAAAGGTCATATGAACATTTAGTGAAAACCAATTCATCAAGGAACTATCATAGTTTTTCCTTAATCTTACAAATGCTCAATATGCATCCATCATATCACATGGCACATGTCAATCACATAATTTTATTCATCTCGGACCTTTGATAGCATATCGCTGTTGATTATTGACATGGCAGCCGCAATGCATTCCTTCATTTTTCAAGCACCAAAACATCCAAATTAAAGCATAACTCTGTGGCTATGTTTACATTACTAGCCTCATTGCTCAATTCCTATTTATTGCTCAAATCATATTTGCCTCTCTTGTATAAGTGACCTGCTGTATCTAACTGTAATATGAATGCATCTGTCCTACATAACAGCATGCAGGCGCACATTGATACCTTTGTGTGTGAGTCATCTGCATCATTAACAGCAAAAAGAATCAAATTTTGAGAGATAACTCATGGTATTAAAACTGACAAAATAGACGCGCTAGTAGCTAGTGTATGCATCGCATTTTGCTTTTGAGATTGGCAAACAGTTTGCCAGCTGTAGGTTAAGAAGGCAAAAAAAAAGGCCAGATGGCAAGCTTGTGCTGTTTTCCCAGTTATTTCTGGCACTACTGCACCAAGAGATGTGTGGGTACAATAGAAGGAGCCAGCAATGGTGGGACTGTGACTGTTGTCACAGCTGTAGTATTCCTCCATTGTTGTTTTGCCTCACTGCTGGTGCTGGCTGATGACTGCAGTGCTCGGCCCAAGTGCAAAAAAAACACATGAATTCTGATCTCTCCATTCTCATGCTTGTTGCATGGCCATTTAAGTCTAGGACCACATCAGATTTGAAAATATCTTATTTATCTGTCCACACAGCCCTGAAAACATCAGATTTGGTTCACATCAAGGAATAAAAAACTGGATTTGAGTCACTTCAGCCTGGTAATGTGAATGTAGCCTTAGTTGTAATTTGTGTTTTCGCCTGTTTTCATGGGTTTGTAACAGCTAGCTTGGCCACAGACAGACACAACACCGCAATGTCCAAACACACACACGTTTATTTACACTATGTACAAACTATTTACAATATTCACTCAGTCCTTGGTTCCTAGGGCTGCCTCCACTCCTGCCTCGCAAGCTCCGTTCTCTTCCACCCGACACTGGCTCCCCAAATTTATAATGCTCCAGGTGCCTGAGGATGAACTTCCGGCAGCACTCCCTAGTGTGGTAGAAGTGCTGCCCTTGTACCCAGAAGCACTCCGGGCGTACAACGTCTCTGGTCTGTCAGCACTTCCTGGTGTACCGGAAGGGATCAAGGACTGTCCAGGTGCCCAGGGAAGAGAAGTGCCGCTCTCCCGGTCCCTCCTTCCTCCAGGTGTCCCGGCAGGGCAGGGTTCCTGGCCGTCTATCACAGTGTTTAATTTATAGTATATGTCTTTCCTAGGTATTTTTTAACCCAAAGAGTTTTTGATGGCTGTTTTTTTGAATATTCCTACAGAGGTTATTCAATTTTAAATGTTGTTTTTCTATGTCTTTTTGATTGACCTTGGATGACACCATTTTGTGCACTTTTGTTGTAGCAGTTGTGGTGTTACAAAGAGTGACATCCAGAGTCAAGCTGTCAGTAGATGTCAGAGGTATAAAGTTCAGTTCCAAACACCTCCTGGTACCCAGGATTAGATAACTTTACTTTATGTGTGTTTTGCTTTGCTTTTAATATATTGACTCCAGACTCCTGCTTTTCATTTCTGACTTTATTATTTGGTTACATTATTAGGCTTTGATAAAAGATAGTAGTGACATTTTGTTTATGAATTTTGCTTGGCTCCTGACTCACGTTTCATCTCCTGATCCTTAATTAATAAGAAATATCTGCAATTGCAGCACTCTAGGATTTGGTGCATACTGCATGTTCAGATGCCACTCAGGTACTGAGTAATACTTTTCTGAAGGTTTTCAGTTCTTTTTGAGTCAGCTTTCCACAGAACGCATTATCAGAAGTACACAAGAATACACTTGAAAACAACAGAGTACATTTTGCAATACCAAGTCTGAAAGTAGCTGTACAAAATCCCCTGCAGAATTAATTTCTGAAACCAAGAATCTATTTATAATAAAGTATGAAGATAGCTATCATTGATCATCTGGTACTATAAGTGTCCCATACTTTTGTGTCTGATATTTTTCTTATTACGGTAAGGATTAATGGAATAGCAGGACACCAGTACTTATAAAAAGGCAAGAAAATGCATTCTATTCAAAGAGAATATTTACTGTACTAACCTTTAAATTATAATTCCTTTTACAAATGTGACACCTCAAAGGCATGAACTCATCTGCAATTCATTATAAAAGTGCTACATTTGTAGTTGTTGGAGCTTTGGCTTTGTATCCCATCCTCTTCATTTGATATTTGGATGATTGGCGTGACCACCGTAGAAGTAAGTAATAAACACAAAACTCTGGGGAGGCAAAAATTCACTGCATCTTCCTGTTGCCGTGGGACTGCATGAATAATGTAATTGTGGGAGAACAGACTCATAAATTCTCGATATTATGACAGAGCATAAATATTGATATTGGGGGCAACAACAAGTTTTTTCAAATCATGTACAATAAGAAAACTGTGGGATTGTCTATGATGAACAATAGACAAATGCAGTAAAACAGAATAATTTTAAATCATAAATGCATCCTATTACATGTTTTGCTGTTAACCTTCATAATTGTGTGCTCTAATGTTGATGGACTTTCAAGTGAAAACCAATAAAAACATTAACAAAAGCAATAAAGACTTGTACATTTAATGCAGGACTCTAATTGTTGTCAATTATAAAATGTTTTTTGGATTTTTCATTTTAATGACAACAGTAAGCCATAAAATGAAAATGACAAAAAAGTAAAGTGAAAAATATTCACAATCCTATAAAAACAATAATATTAATAATACAATTTAATATAGTGCCTTTCCTGCGCTTAACACTAGAATTACCAAAGCCTATGAAAAACTTGTAAATTCAGCCCACCTAAAATTCCTTCGCACCTCTCCATCAGTGTCTTTTGTCTTATAAATGTGCTGATCAAGACAAGCAGCAAGCAGCCTACTATTCCATCCCCCCACCGCAGAACATACACAAAGTTCTCCCAGCTCATGCCTTGATTATCTGGGAGTGAAGTGCTGGAGTTTTAGAGTGGAAATAATAGATCACTATTTGGAACACATGCATTTCATATGTGTTCTGTTTCTACAATAATCTGTGTAAATACATTGTTAAAACAGAAACGTTCATATTTTAGTAATAAATGACAAAATGTAGGCATAAACTATATAATGTGTGAAGCCTGAAGTCCAAAGATCAAATAAACACTTTCACAAAAGGTTCAAGGATGATACAACAGCGTCCGTGGCGTAGCAGTAAGAGATTTGCTGACTTGTAATCAAGAGTCCCCCGGTTCGATCCTAACTGCCTTCTGTATTTACTGTTTTCAGTAGTGAGCTGCTCTTATTGTTAATATTATACAGTAAACACATTTGATTTGTATCTGTAACAGCCAGTGTACATTTATAGGACTCATAAAAGTTACCGTTTTATTTTCACTTTTATTCCCTCAGTCATGATCACGAAACATACTACCGCCCCCCAGGGATCTGACGCTGTTAGTTTTTATTTGAAACTGGGAATAACCGTAGATGTGAGTGGTGTTTTGAGACAATGGAACTGGACATTCTCTTATCTGGATGGATAAAAACTGACACATAAATGCTGGTGAATCTGCCTTATTCATATCTCACCGTCACTTGATTTTTTTTTATTCAGTTTTATTGAGTGTTCCTGCTCACATTGGATTAGTATGCACTTTATGGTACATGAGAGAATAAAAGTGAAAAAAAAACACTAACTTTTACAAGTCCTATAAATGTCCTTTTTGCCCATTCTGAGGCGGTGGGGGGAGGGTATAGCTTGCTGCTTGGGCTTATCAACACATTTAAAAGACAAAAGACGCTGATGGAGAGGTGCGAAAGGGATTTAAGGTGGGCCGGATTTATGAGTTTTTTCATTGGTTCTGGTAATTGTAGTGTTAAAGCATTTCACAGAAATTTGGAATGATCAACAGAGCATATACAACATTGGGTACAAATAATCTTTATATATAATACGCTACCGTGGCTGTCCGTTTGTCCAGGATTTTAAATCACCTGTAGCTTGCAAATCATTTGAATTATTGACCTGAAATTTGGTACACTTATACTACGTGACGTCTACTATATGCTTTCGGGGTGATGATTGACTTCCAAGGTTATTCCTCTTTTTATTTTTATTTTATTGCAGAATCAACTCTCGGCAGTGGCCAGCAGGTTGGCCATGTGTATGGGCAGTATTCTCATCCCTACCACCTTCACCGTCACTTCCCCTACCTCTTCATAACTTAAATCATTCTTGAGGCAGATTTAAGACTTAAGTGCAACATTAAGTGAAAAATCAAGGAAAATGTACTAAGTAATTGCAACACAAACACTGACTTAATCAGTTTTAACGCGAAAAGATGGCGATGAAAGAAGAGTAGAAGTAGGGTGCTAGGGTGGAGAAAACAACAGCTGCTCAGGAAGCAGCAAGCGCATCAACCTCTGAGCAAATGGATGCTAAATGTACAGAGAAAGAGGATGAAAGCTATAAATGCTCAAGTCAAGTATATTCCGTTACTGGTATCTACATAAACACTAAATAAAGATAAATACAATATATATAAAGCTTTTAAATATAAAACAGACAATAAACTGGGCTACAGTGCAAAAAAGAAATATTCTGAGAACAAATAACATAATTTGTTATACAAACTAAAGTCATCCTCAGCATATGGATAAAGAGGGTTGTTGCATAAAATACTCAGTAAATAAAGGCAAGTTGTGACTCATCGTTGCAAATGATTTCCAAAATGGATGGCAAATCCTCAAATGCCTTTATGGGAATTTGTGTTTTCTTACATAACCAGTGATAAATGTGGCAAAAAAGATTACTCTTTTTAAATAGGAGACTAGATAATGCCTGCGTTGAAACACCAGGTGGCAATAGCAGCAATATTGTGGTACAATGCTGTGTTTTTTAAAAGTACAGGTTTCATGCTGTTTGTCACATTGCTTTTAATTATGACAAGGCACTTCACACTGAGGATCCTCACACTGTGGCTAACATCGGTTGTTGTTTATTTAGCCAACAATGGACTAACCATTACCACTCTGAAGATTCCAGTGATCAGAAATACAGTAACTCCCACTTCGCCATGGCTGCCAGTAGTAATCCACCACAATCAGTAATTTAGATTGAATGTGTTTGAATAGGACAGATGTACAGTGCCATGTCTGTTTATTGAAAACCAAAATGAAATCAGCCAGCCTACTGTACTGCACACACAAGATAATGGAAAGCCTGTTTGTGGATTTTCAAGTACTGTAATAACAAAGACTATGTTAAAAATTTTAAACTGGGCATTGTCAAGTTAGAAAATTTGTGGAATTAGTTGGATTCTGTTACCGTTAATGGATCATACAATTCAAAATTACTGTAGCTGACGTTCATCACAATGAAGACATGAAAGGTGCCAATAACTGCAGTGGAGTCTTAGTGTCAAATAACAGACATCCTAAGCAAATATAGGTGACAGTGACATACTGCATTGAAATTACTTTGGATGCTCTGTCAAGCACAAGGTGTAAAATAAGATGATGCTGTAAAATGTTCTGTCAGAAATGATTGCCATTTGAGTGGCATTTCCCATTTCATCAAGCCACATGGATGGCTGTAATTGTGAAAAAATTTCCCTTATGGTCAGAATTCTGTTTAAGTTTATGTGCCTATAAAAATACAATTTGCATTTTCAATTTCATCTGTCCCCTTTAATGTGGCCAAAGGGGACTATATTGTGGATGAAAGTGGTTGTTCTTAAAGAAAGAAAGAAAGTTTTTTGCTATGTGTATGCAGTAAAATGAGATTCTTACTTGTGTAACTCCCACAGAATATCAAGAGCAGCATTACACATACAACAGGCAATGAATACAGTACCATATATTAAATGCAATATCAAATGATAGGAAACACATAAGAAACACATCTGGTGCACTTACATAGTCATGAGTACGAGTGGCCTCGTGAGCTAATGATCCTGTAATGTTTTCCAGAAAAGAGTTGGGAGAAAATTGTCTTTAATAATGCTATGCATTGCGTATGTATACAGTATGTCTTTCAGCCTAAATGTGAATTGCATACTTGAGGATATCAGTGGAAATTAAGGGGGACTACTTTTAAAACTGAAGCCAATGTCACATATGTGCGCTTGGGGAACAATTTACAGGTTTAGTTGATGACAATATTACCCCGGGCCACCTGAGGGCATCGTGCAATAATGGTATCTCTTTTTCTTTCCCGTATGTAAGAAGGAAGACTGATGTGCCACCATCCATGACGTCACTTCCAGGTACTGCCCAGCTGTACCTGCCTCTTCCTCTCCGAAGCCACTGAGACATTTTGCAGCATGTAAAGGAAACTTATAGGGGCAAACTAACTTTAAGACCAGTATAGCAGACTACATTTGCACTACTTTCAGAAAGTGATATGTAGAGGCTGCAATGGAGGAGCAGAAATAAGTGAGGAACTCTTTTTTGTTAACAATGACTGTTTTTCATAGTTTGGTCTGAGGACCAAGTCAGCTGATGATAAATTGATGCCCCTAAATTTTATTTTATATGATGCCAGCCAGGAAGAGTGGTGCACAATCATCAGTATGAATCAGTTCAATTAAAGAGTCAAGATGCTCTTCCAGCGCTTATGTAACACGACTTATATTTGAAGTACAAAGAAAAGGCTCACAGTGTACTTTTCTACATATTATGATTCAATAGGTTGTGTAAAATCCCATATTAGAAAAGCAATGTTCTAAAGATTTCCTCTGTTCTCCTTTGCTGCATTATTTATGATGGAACTGAGAGAGGAATGTCTTCTTTGGGGGTAGAAGTCTGACATCCAGTCTACCTGGCTGTTTTAATAATGCCTACTGTGGATGAGCATAACATGACTGATTCGGATACCTGCTTTAAATAGGACATCAAAGTTAATAAAAAAGATCTTCTTGAGTTAGCATTGGTCGTATTTCTGGTGGTTTTAGGCATTTACCATGCATCTTTCAATTTTGCACAATAAGGCTGGGATCATGATCATTGCTAGCATCAACCATTAAGCATATTTGTCCATTTTAAGACTTCCACTGGTCAAATTTAGAGGACCCAAATAACCTAATATAAATAACAATGTGATGTTGTGTTCACGGATGGACCAGGTTCAATCTAATTGTTTTACCTACAGTGCCACCTCAGAACCCACAACAGTGGCAAAATAACCATCCATCCATTATCTAACCCGCTATATCCTAACACAGGGTCATGGGGGTCTGCCAGAGCCAATCCCAGCCAACACTGGGCGCAAGGCAGGAAACAAACCCCAAGCAGGGCGCCAGCCCACCGCAGGGCACACACACCCCAAGGACAATTTAGGATCACCATTGCACCTAACCTGCATGTCTTTGGACTGTGGGAGGAAACTGGAGCACCCGGAGGAAAGCCACGCAGACACGGGGAGAACATGCAAACTCCACGCAGGGAGGATCCGGGAAGAGAACCCAGGTCTCCTAACTGTGAGGCAGCAAAACTACCACTGTGCCACCGTGCCGCCCTCAAAATAACCACAAAATACAAATGAATTATGACACAAATGATAATTCTAAGGGCTTAGCTTGTCTTTTAGATACTTTCAGCATACAAACCTATAGCCAATTTCTTTTAAGTTAACCACAATAAACGTCAGCAGGGATGAAGGCAGCAGTTGTACTGATTTCACTGGTCAGCAGCAGTAGTTAAATAAGAGTGGACTCAGGAGCCAGATCAGGGTTTTTTTTAACAAGCAGAGGTCGATTGAACAAAGTCATCAATTGAAGAACACAGCAGAAGAGTTAAAAACTAAAATAATTTCATTTAACCAGAGCTAAAATGAAAGACTCAAGACATAGTTCATTAATAAAAGAATTTGCTGACAAATCAAGTAAAAACACTAATGAGAATGTCATTCTTTCTTTGTTATATCCACAAACTTGGACAAACCAGGAGTTGCATGATGAAGACCTTTAGATACTTGACCTGGTAATATCATTCACCAGACACTACCCAGCAACTGCTTGGCAAACAGACCAAACAAAATGGAGAGAATTGCGGTGTCCATGACACAACGAAGATATCAGTCACAAAACATATTTACCTGTAGGCGTCATTAAGAACATGCCTAAACAAAAATGAATGAACTTATTATGTTCCTTTGACCTTTCTAACACCCCAAACTGCGCCTTGGTTATTTTTAAATGCCAAGGAATGATTGCAAAAAATTCAAATACAACTCAGTTCATGACAACAGTTAGCTGAGGTGCTCTGGCTGTTGTCTGGATGATGTTGGAATGTGCTGAAGTTTGGAGTGTAAAAAGTTATGGAGAGCAGCAATTCATAAGCCCTAGAGTTAAGCTGATCAGTAGCTGTGGTGCTGTGGTGTGCCTGGGGTCCAGCAGTGATGGGGTCTGAAATGCCAGGCTGTGCTAACACTTTTTTAACTTTAAGAAAATATTGTTTTGATACAATAAACCAGTCAGTGTTTAACAAGGAGGTTTAACACACCTTTTCTAGACATCTGTTTAAAACAAGAAACTTTCTTGATGTTTCCTCCTGGCAAAGCCCAAGAAATGCTGTCTTACAGATTTACATAACACAAGAAAAATGCAAAAGGCAAGCAATGTATAATAAAAATGAAATGCAAGTCATCTAGCAAAATAATAATAATACATTTTAAAACAATATATATGGTATAATAAAGGATATTTCATAAGCAGGCTATTTATAAGAGTTGAAAACACAGAACACAGAGACACACTGAACATTATTGATGTTGACTGCTGCCTATAAATGTGAAAGGAGTAAGAAAATCTAGGAAAAGAATAAGGCCCATAAGGACACAAGGAGTTGGTGCAAACCAGTCATTTATAGATGTAAAGAAGCAGCACACACCAGTGCATCACTCCTGCTTGTTCAGGCAACTTCATTGTTCACTTGGAAGATTCAAACTATCTGAAACTACAAAAAAGGTGGCTTCCAAGGCATGAAAACTGCACCAGAATTTCTAGGATGTCATAATAGTTTAGATCAGAAGAGCTGGGGACCTGCATTTTAGGATTTTCCTGATGAAAGAATTTGCAGAAAAGTATTCCACCCCAAAAATTCTGTTTAATCAGATGGAGTATGGAAGTTATGAAAATTGAAAAGAGAGTTAGAATTGTAACATTCTTTCTTGCCACCTCCCCTAACCAAAATGCATACGCTGTGATATCTTCTTCCAGCAAAGGGCAGGCATCCTGTTGGGAGTTTGTTCCACTCTAGTGCTCGATGCTGCTGGGTTAGATATGGTGGGTTTGAGACTGTTATGTCCTGTTCTATTGTTGAAGATGACTAACAATGTATCATTATGAAGACAATGAGGGATGGTAATGAATTTCAGGACTCATCTACTTACCAAGTCAAAGTCTTTTGTTCATTCAAAGAAAGCTATGAAGACAGATGGAAGGTGTTCTCACCTGAAGTGCTATGAAAGTGCTTTTTGATGACCTGCGGTGGCTGCGGTCGGTACAGAGCGGGATGAATGAGAAAGAGAGAATTCAGCTGACGTCATTGCATAGCTTACAGCCTGTCCCTGCACAAACAGTTAATGGAGTTCTCCTTTAGCTTACACTGATGAGGATGGCTGCTTTTGAGGGCCCTTGTAATCCACACATCTTAAGTTAGCAACAGACCAGCAGTAGTGACCAAAGTGAAGATCTGTGAAATGTCATGGCTTGTGATGCGAGTTTACAGCAATACATGACTTGACATGACCCTGGGATTCTGGGAGAACTTACTTAGAAATGGAAAGGAAACATATTATCTGCACAATGATTTTGTTTATGAAAGATAATAAGACACTTTCTCTCTGATTATTGTGACTGCATGCCACATGTTATTTAATGATCATAATAATCACATCCCTGAGTTCTTTTGGGATTTTATATTGTTTCAGCTCTCAACAACAAAGTCATTGGCATGTAATTTTAGCTCCTAGCCATCTGCTTTGATATTTTGGTAAGATATCAACGAGTTCCATGTTTGTTTCAGATTAGTTATTATTGGTTGGGATACTCTTCTTTTCTGAGGATTCCCATTTAAAGTGGTGTTCTTCTGATGTTTCTTTGTATTTTAGATAATGCATTACTTCTCTTTAAACAAATTTATTTCATTTTTGGGCATCAGAAAGTTTTTTACCCTAAATTTCCAGATCAAAGATAAAAAAAAAACTGCCATGTCTTCAGGATCAGTGTGGTATTTAATTTAATTTGACTTGATATCCTACTATTTGTTCATGTTTCTGGTCCTACTTTGACCCAAAGATGAAGAAATGAATAAATAATGAAATTTATGATAAATATAGCAGGGAATAATACAATGTGAATGTCCACTAGTGCATTCTGGATGTTATCTCTTTTGAGCTTCCCGGTGGCATAGTGTTTTGGGGTTTTTGAATTTTCATGGAATGAAATATTCATTTTTTTTCTTTTGATCTTGTAAAATGCCATTTTGAATTCTTAGCAATTTTGTTTTTTTCTTGTCATGGGCACGGCCATGTTGTTTGCAGTTGCTGATCACATAACATGGTAGCCATAGAATGTGTTATATCTTCAGATCCCACCTATAAAAGATGGTGGAACACTTCAGTTTGCATCCAAGTAACAAAGTTCTGCTCAAGTTTTTTTTTTCTTTGCTTATTTTTTCCTCAAGGATTTTTTGACTTTTTGGTAAAGTCTTGAAGTTTGAGTTTTGACTTTTATACTGGTATTGGTTGATGGATTCTTTTAGATATTTGGTAACAATCTCGCATTGACTCTTCCTCTAGAAAGGCCGATCACAATACCAGGAATTAATAGGGAAATAAAAATAATAAATATCATTCCTCCTTTAAAAGTTAATGGTATTTCATATAATAACTGCGTATAAGAAAAATAAAAACTTCTCCTTTTTTAGTTAAATCAGCAAAAACAGTACCTCACTACAGAGCTCTTAAAAAGTCTAACATTTGGTATAAAAGTTTGTTATCAAGGCAGATATTTTGTTTGAATTTTATCAGAAAATAATTGACTTACTGTGATGAAATGTTTTGTTGGATACATTTTCAATAGCATTCACTTATGCCATTTATTAACAGTATGATATATTAAATGAAAAACCTAAAAAGACTAAAATTACATAATTAAGTGGGACACGTTAATAATAAACACAGGAATTTTTGGACATTTGTGAATGTTTCAAAGTTTAAAACATCAATACAAAAAACTAGAAAAATCTTGTAGAAATAAGTCTGCTTAGCACATGGTAAGAAGCCTTGTTTACTGGACAGTTGTTAAGGCAGTGGCAGCAGATACTCTAAGTTTCTGCCAAGGCTAAATGTGATTAGAAAAAGCTGTTAGCAGATTGGGTACCAAAAGTGGGGCCATTAGAAAATGGGCTTAGGAGGATATGAGAGCAGATTACTTTATGAAAATGGTACGGACAAATGCAAAATGATCACTATGAAGAGCAAATACAAATCTTGTAAAAGAACTTACATAGATACACTAATTGATTTAAGAGATTTTGATTCATTACTTCATAATGAAAAGCAGACCTTTATTTTGCAGTACAACAGTTTAACTTATACATAAAATTAACTGTTTATTTTTTTTAGAAAACTGGAAGCTACCATCATATCAAGAATCTATCTGTTGTAGTCCATAATCACTGATTATCCTAAAAACTTAAAATGTTCTAGAGTCAATTATGCCAAGGGAAATGGGCACAAATAACTTGCAAAACAAACCCAAAGACAGAATCCTCAGCAGGTGGCTTATAAATATGAAGATAGATAGATAGTGTATTTTTTTCCCTAGGGGAAATGTAACACTGTACAGAAGCTCAACAAAAATAGAAATACTATGGAAAATAGCAACCTTCCAAAACACAAGAACACACAAAAGAACTTCTTACTTGACTAATGATGAGAGAGCCACTGCCACCTAACAACAGGCTTGTACATGGGAGTAAGAAGGATCAGATTGTGGACAGATTTGCTAAGTCGTGCCACAGGTGTACACATTTAAGTAAAGCAGGTCCACCGTTTTGTGCCCATGAACAGAATATCACATATACTTTAGGAAGTTTGTCATTGTTCCTTCCAAGGTCCCATGACCAAAGCCAACACATATTTGGAATGATTCGTTATTAGAGTGTTGTTAACAGAGGGAATTATTTCTGTTGCTGAATCCCAAATTGCAGAAGGAGGAATATAACCATTAATCAGGATGTTGTAACCTATCTCCCCATTGTTATTTATTAATAAAATTTAAATTTCCAGATTATATCTAATCTTAAAACTTATAAATTGTTAAAAAAATGTTTTTAATAAACTAATACATACAGAGAAAAACAAACAGACAGAGAGAGGAAAGAGCTTCTGTATGGAATCTGAATACTAATTCAAGCACATCTGATTTTTTTTTTTTTTCTTTAAAAAAAATACTTTTATATTTTATTTGTGGGTGGTAATGTGGCACACTGGTTAGCACTGCTTTCTTATGGATCCTGCGTCCTTTGCTTTGAATCTTGTGCCCGGTTCATTTCAGTGTGGGGTTTGCACATTCTCCCCATTTCATATAAGTATTCTTTTGCTTTTTTCCTTGCATGAGTTTGTATATGTGTGCCCTGTAATTAACTGGTGCCCATTCCAGTGTTGTGTTGTAGAAAGATTCCTAAATGGATTATTAATCATCTTTAAAAATATATATACTAGGGGGTTCGCCCCCTGCTCGCTTCGCTCGCCAACCCCCCCGGCCTGCACTATGTGCCAGCCACTTTGCGCTTCTGCCGCTCGCGTTGTGAAGAGGGGGGCTGAATGCACCCCAAGGTTTCTCCAAAACCCCCTCTTAAATGGTGATACAATTGGAAGCAAATACAGCTTTTTTTTTTACCTCCTCTTTGCTCGATCAGCTGCTGGCTTGCTGCTGCTGCCATGCTGTATGATCTGCATCTTGCTTGTCGCTTTGAACATTTAAAACCCTGTACAGCACCTGTCCTACTCTTTATCTTTTGTTTCCAGCCCTGGGTGTGGTTAAATCTCGTGGCACAAAGTCTCGTCTCGTGGAACGTGAGTTCTTGATATTTTTTAGTTTATAATTTAAAAACGGAATAAGAATCTGAAAATCTAACATCACATTAAAGTTCGATAAAGTTCTGAAAAGAATGATACTAAACATATATATGTAGGTTTTAAAATAAGCCCGATTTAAAGCGTGACAAAAAAGTGACATACAAAATGTCACATAATTAGGATTTTATATATATATATATATATAGAGTAGATGCTGTATATATATGTGTGTACTTATAATAAATTGTAAAGGATTTATTATACAGTATATTAACTAAAAATTATATAATAAATTAAAAAGATCACACAAATAACAGCATTTATAAACACTGAACAAACACAATTGACTTTTTATGTAGCCCTGCTTCAATAGGAAAGGGCCATAGTGCCGAGCTTGTAACATTACAGATAATTCTAGCATTATAAGTATTAGCCAGGAAGTATGTGATGAACATTTGCTTCTCAGATATTTTTAAGCTTTATGTACCCTTATTTCTGTTTAGGCTTTATTTTAACATGTACATAGTGTGACTGACTTAACATCAATAAAATTACCAAGCAGGGGAATACTTATATTTCAGAAAATGAAGCACTGTAAACTTTTACATCATTAAGTGCAGTATATAACTGATTTATAGCTATAATAAAGCTCCACCCCTCCCTTTTTTATTTTTTTTTTTTATCTGCAAGACTTCATTTTCACAAGATAGCATCTTGACACTCTGCTCCACCACTTATAATTGTAGCAGTAAACCTTTTTATGTAGTTCAGCCTGGCCGTTCCCTTTTCAGTAACATGCGTATCATTGAGTGGCACTGTGGTTAATGAGTAGTGCTTCTCTGCTCTCCTTCTATTGCCTAGGCAGTGATGGACAATCTTTCAGTTGGTGGAGAGAACAAAATCAATAATCCATTCTGTTTAATGGCTGTGTGTCACGGGAACTAGATGAAAGTGGATTAGGTAACAGTTAGTTGGTACAGACCAGGGGGCTTTTCTACTTAGTGCTTTCAGGGATCTTGTGTAGAGTTTGGTATTGCACTGCATTTTTTTTCATCAGTTGAGAAGGATTGTTAGTTATAATTGACTTATATGTTGGACTGGGGACATTTGTGTCCTCATTTTTTTCTCAAACTCATGAATGGAGTGCTGGAAGCATGACCATATATTAAAACTTATAAAATAACTTCTCAATTTCATTGCAAATTGTACCAGTGACAAAGATTTTTTTTTAAATTATTATTTGCAATGACATCTAGTGAAAGTACACATTCATGAAATTTGTTTCTTAAACTAAAGCATGCATTTTATCATACCTATTTTTGTTCAGACTGAAATATTAATTAGTAATCAAAAACCCTAATAAAATCAGTACAATAAAAATATTTGTTAAATCTTCGCTTGTAAAACAAATTAAAAGAACATTAACCCCCTGCATCCCTATTGGCATATTCTAACATTCTGCATAAGCTGAACAACCTCATCTATAATTTTAGATGACACAGCAAAAATTGACATTTATTACTTAAACAAAAGGGTGAACGAAAAAAAGAGAGTGTATCCTCAGAGCAGGAAGGGATGCGAGGCAGGAACCAACTGGGAACAGGGTGCTGGTCAATGGCAGGGCCCACACACAGACACATCCACACACATCCAGCCAGCTTGGACTTGCCAGTCTATCTAACAATCTATCTAACATCCTCCACCTTTGGGAAATGACAGTAGAGAATACCTAGGGGAAAACCCACACCAATTTGTGCGGAACATGTAATCTTAATGCAGACATTAGGTAACAGTAATGGGAATCAAGCCTGGATTACTGAATCTATGAGACAGCCACTGCACCACTGTGCCACCCTTTTTATTAATTAGCAAATCATCATTTACTATAAACCTATTTTCAATCTCTACCATCATAAGACTTTGTAACTGTAGATGGCGCTATACCAACACTCAACCCGACACAGACAGACACGGGAGGCACACTGCTATAAACACAAGTGCTTTTATTTTTCTTCACTCGTGGAGAACGTCTTCCCTGTTCCCATGAGTCCACGACACACAGTCCAAAGCACAATATTGCACAATACTTTCCTCTTCTCTCTATCTCCACCACTCCTCTCCCGCGAGCTTCATCCATTACCACCCAACTTGGGCTCCCGGAGTAGTGGCTGCTGGCTCTTTTTATAATGCACCCGGAAGTGCTCCAGGTGCTTGATGACCTATTTCCAGCAGCACTTCCGGGTGTGGCGGAAGAGCTACTCTATAGGGCTCAGCAGCAGCTACAGCACCCCCTGGCGGTGCCCACGGATCCCAACAGGGCTGCACCAAACTCCAACTCCCATGAAGCCCTGTGGGAGCCGTAGGCACTGCTGCAACCCAGGAGGGTTGCCATCTAGCATTCCAAGGGAGGTACAGTCCTGACCTTGTACAGAGTGCAGTGAAATTCTTACTTTCATGTGCTAATGAAGATGTGACATGTTGCCTCTCTCCAGCACTAGATTAACTGAGTTTCACTGTCTTACCTCGAAACTTCTGTCTTCTTTACCTAATTATAGAAATATTGTGTAAGAATGCAGCCAATTTAGAAGTATGAAGGGAAAATCAACAATATTAAGAAGATTAACTTCTAGTAAAAACTTACAAATAAAAGGAATGGTGTTTCTCATTTCATTTTTAGCATTTACTGTTGAATTAACCACCACCAATTTTTGCACACTTTTCCATTCATCCTTTAATGACAATGCCAGGATAACATTGAGCTAACCTATAAAAACATGATTTTGTTTACAAAGACTGTGAAAAGGAAATCAGAAGGACCTTTGATCACATATTGGGTATCTATTTTCTTACACAAAAATGCATAATTACACTTTCTTTGTCATTCAAGATTGTGTATCTGCATATACCATCAATACCATTATAAAATTTGCAGATGAAACAACAGTGATTGGGTTAATTTCTAATAATGACAAATCAGAGCGGAGGTGAAAAATCTGGTGAGATGGTACTTACCATGAACAAGGAGCTCATTCAGAAGATGAGGATAATGCTTCAGTTTTCATCAATGGGGACAGGGTGAAGTGTGTATGAAGCTTTTCTCCAGGGACCTTTTATGGACAGCTAACATTACTGCACTGCTGGAGAAGGCACAGCAACAGCTATTTTTCTTAAGAATGTTGGTGGTGTTGCTGACCTACTACCACTGCACCACAGAGAATATTCTAACCCACTGTATTAGTGTGTGGTATCTCAGCTGCACAGTTACTGATTGGAAAGCTCTACAGCAGGTTGTGTTGAGAGCACAAAGGATTGTCGGGATGCATCTTTCCTGCAGGACATTTATAGCACACACTGGCTCAAGAAAGCCACCTACATTTGCATGGACCCCATTCCCCCATGCTACAGTCTATTTGAACTTCTCTCATCTGGCAAACGCTGTAGATCCTTTCATGCACAAACTTCAAGGCTCAGAAACAGTTTCATCCTAAGAGCTATAAATACATTCAGGCAGTCCATTAAGCGCTCCCGGTAGAGCATGTTGTACTATATGTATACTGTATGTACATTGTACCTATGTTTTCATATTGTATATTTGTATTGTTTTATTGCGATGTATTTGTCGTTTTCTGGGAAGATTATTGTTTTTGGTGAAGTTGCCTATTTAATCTCATTTTAATGTGTACAATGACAATAAAAGAATTAAATTCAATTCAATTTTCCCCAGTTATTTACTGTGATTAAAAGCTTCACCTGCCTTCTCCTTATCTGTATCCATTGATAGGGTGTACAGAAACCTTTCCATAGGCATATCGGCACTGTGCAACTTACAGACTGGAGGTCCTGTGTTCAGGTGATAATTGGCATGTATTTACCATGTGCCTGTGAATTCTCCTTTGGAACCATGTTTTCCTCCCACATCACAAAAATATGAAGGTTAGGTTGTTTGTACCGATCCAAATAAGTAGGTACATGTGTGACATAAGGTCTGGTTCCAAAAAAGCAGGTAAGCAAAATGGATGAACGGGTTATGTATTAGGAGGGTGGATGCCTGTGCATAGTTATGACTGCTCTCTTACAAAATCAAGAGCCTATGTTCCATTTCTGGCCCAGTCATCCTCTGTTAGGAGTTTGCAGATTCTCTGTATGTTAATGTGGTATTTCCCTGAATGTGATCCCATTTCATCCTCATCCAAAAGATCAACACTAGGTTGATTTCCAACTTTAAACTGGACACAAGTGGATGTATGTCCAGTGATAGAAGGACTATGTTCAAAAAATTAGTAAATGTGGTAAATTACATATTAACAAAGTGTTCATGATTAAATGAAAGATAATAACATCACAGGGTACATCAACACTGACTAACTTAAAGTAATTTGTTGAGTTTTTCACAATGTTCTGGCACATATGCAGGATTTTAGGTATATATAATGTGAAAAGCACCTACTGCAGTTGCCAAGTCTGTCCACCTGAAAGAACTCTCCTCTTATTGGACTGATTTTGTTCAAATGTGGCACACATATTTGTGAAGAATGTTTTTTGGGAAAATTAACTTTTTTTGGATATCTTGAATAGGGTGTGCTGTACAAATATTTGAAATTTCAACATCTCCCATTGAAACTCATTGGCAAATTTGGAAACTCATCTCTCTTAAAAAAGAGAAACATTCAGTGTGACTTCAATTACAAATTAGTTTGATGTTTCAAATTTGATTTGGCACCCTGTGGTGGGCTGGTGCCCTGCCCGGGGTTTGTTTCCAGCCCTGCACCCTGTGTTGGCTTGGATTGGCTCCAGCACACCCCCGTGACCCTGTAGTTAGGTTATAGCGGGTACGATAATGGATGGATGGAAATTTGATTTGAGAGAGGTAATTTCAATTTGTAAATTTTGTATATTTTCCTCTTTTACTCAACCAGATGGCCGTTCCTGATCTTTAATGCAAGTAAGTGAAATGCTGGGAGAGTGTGTGCTCAGATACCTGTACAACAGATCTCTTCTCCTGCATGAGGTAAGTTTACTGTAGAAGTAAAAAAAAAAATGATTCAACACAAAAATTTTTCTTTGAGATTTCAATAGACATTTTAACTTTGCATTATGTGCATTTTTCAAAAATGTTATGTTTAAGAAATCTGAACTGCAATTAGTCATGGACCCTCCCCAAGGAACAACTGACAATAGGACATAAATCAATGCCACTTTCACATCACTCACATTGAAATCTTCTGTGTGTGAAAACTATTGAGCCACCCTAACTCTATTAAGGTAATGTTTTTAATTACATGATATTGTAAAGTGCTATTAAAAGGCAAGTTTTTTATTGTAGTTTACTACCATATATATTTGTGTTCTGTTACCACTGTTATTTATGAATTTGACTCACTATTTAAAAAAAATAAGCACAAATGTGATAACTGACTCTTTGATGAAGCAATAAAAATGCATGTGCTCCAACTTTCATATCAGTTAACTAAGTACCCAAACATACCTGAATATTGTGCCATATGTACATTTTCTAACTTCTTCTAATATGGATCTTCTGTTATATATGAGAAGATGGTATGTTTCAATTCTCCCTTTACTGCAAAACTACTAATTGTAACACCTTGATTTTTTGCTTTCAGTTGCCACTCTTGATCTCATGTAGTTAACTTTTCTGTATCACTATTCTTCAATACCTAGTCACTATGTTGTGAATCGTTTTAGATTTTTAGGCTGAACTCTTGTGGTCCTTGTGGGCTAAATTACTTCCATGGTTTCTCTTCTTATCTATAAATACCTTCATTGTATGAAATTTCACCTCTGTTCTCCTATGCATTTCCACTCTTTTCTCCTAGTTTCTATTGGCATATCACACAAAAAATAATTACATGAGATCTTTGTTGAATCATTTAAGCACCAATGTATTCCAAAGTTCTACATACCAACACTGTGAATGTTATTTTTTTTAAAGGTAAGCATTTGTATTCTTGAGTATCGACTGCCTTTGCAATACTCTTTTACATTACCAAACTCTTATTGAGCGCTGCTAACATGAGGAGATTTGTCAAACACATAAACCAATAATCCATTAAATCTCTTCTGCAAATGTCAGATATGCATAAGCGTTTGTACAGTATATACAGTGCTTCAAAGTGGAAGCAAATAATTGTCGGTAATGTCTGATTCTGTTAGCCCCTTTGTCCTCTTTGCGATGTGTTATATATGCAGTATAAGTAAATAATATACCGAGTATCAAAGGTCAAGTACACAACTTACTTCCAGTACTATGCTAATGAAACAAAAAAAGATCAGCACAGCATAACGGTGTGTACTGGTCCACTACAAGTCAGAAGTATATAGGTGGGTTTTAACATTACCTGAATCTTTACATCATATTCTAGATATCATGGGCTCTTCTTATTTAATATAATTTTGTGTTCTTCTGGTCTTTTTGTACAGCCTGTCTTGACAAGCGTTGTTCAGTTCCGATTTAGACCATGAGCGGGGAGTGAGGGTTATGGGGCTGACTTTATATATTCCGACGCTGACTTTATATATTCAGGAATGATTTTATATATTCTGATGCAGACTTTATATATTCAGAAAATCATTGTAATTGCCTGTTTGGCACCCCATAAAATATATATATATACAGTGCATCCAGAAAGTATTCACAGTGCATCACATTTTCCACATTTTGTTATGTTACAGCCGTATTCCAAAATGGATTAAATTATTTTTTTTCCTCAGAATTCTGCACACAACACCCCATAATGACAATGTGAAAAAAGTTTACTTGAGGTTTTTGCAAATTTATTAAAAATAAAAAAACTGAGAAATCACATGTACATAAGTATTCACAGCCTTTGCTCAATACTTTGTCGATGCACCTTTGGCAGCAATTATAGCCTCAAGTCTTTTTGAATATGATGCCACAAGCTTGGCACACCTATCCTTGGCCAGTTTCGCCCATTCCTCTTTGCAGCACCTCTCAGGCTCCATCAGGTTGGATGGGAAGTGTCGGTGCACAGCCATTTTAAGATCTCTCCAGAGATGTTCAATCGGATTCAAGTCTGGGCTCTGGCTGGGCCACTCAAGAACATTCACAGAGTTGTCCTGAAGCCACGCCTTTGATATCTTGGCTGTGTGCTTAGGGTCATTGCCCTGCTGAAAGATGAACCGTCACCCCAGTCTGAGGTCAAGAGTGCTCTGGAGCAGGTTTTCATCCAGGATGTCTCTGTACATTGCTGCAGTCATCTTTCCTTTTATCCTGACTAGTCTCCCAGTTCCTGCCATTGAAAAACATCCCCACAGCATGATGCTGCCACCACCATGCTTCACTGTAAGGATGGTATTGGCCTGGTGATGAGCGGTGCCTGGTTTCCTCCAAACGTGACGCCTGACATTCACACCAAAGAGTTCAATCTTTGTCTCATCAGACCAGAGAATTTTGTTTCTCATGGTTTGAGAGTCCTTCAGGTGCCTTTTGGCAAACTCCAGGTGGGCTGCCATGTGCCTTTTACTAAGGAGTGGCTTCTGTCTGGTCACTCTACCATACAGGCCTGATTGGTGGATTGCTGCAGAGATGTTTATCCTTCTGGAAGGTTCTCCTCTCCCCACAGAGGACCTCTGGAGCTCTGACAGAGTGACCATCGGGTTCTTGGTCACCTCCCTGACTAAGGCCCTTCTCCCCCGATCGCTCATTTTAAATGGCCGGCCAGCTCTAGGAAGAGTCCTGGTGGTTTCGAACTTCTTCCACTTATGGATGATGGAGGCCACTGTGCTCATTGGGACCTTCAAAGCAGCAGAAATTTTTTTGTAACCTTCCCCAGATTTGTGCCTCGAGACAATCCTGTCTCGGAGGTCTACAGACAATTCCTTTGAGTTAATGCTTGGTTTGTGCTCTGACATGAACTGTCAACTGTGGGACCTTATATAGACAGGTGCAGAATTTACCACAGATGGGCTCCAATTAAGCTGCAGAAACATCTCAAGGATGATCAGGGGAAACAGGATGCACCTGAGCTCAATTTTGAGCTTCATGGCAAAGGCTGTGAATACTTATGTACATGTGCTTTCTCAATTTTTTTATTTTTAATAAATTTGCAAAAACCTCAAGTAAACTTTTTTCACATTGTCATTATGGGGTGTTGTGTGCAGAATTCTAAAGAAAAAAATGAATTTAATCCATTTTGGAATAAGGCTGTAACATAAAATGTGGAAAAAGTGATGCGCTGTGAATACTTTCCGGATGCACTGTATATATAAATTGTGAGACCTTTTGAGACCCTCCCCAACAGAATGACATGCAGAAGCGTGACTGCCACATCTGTTGAGGGTTGCTTGTTCATCGCTGAGGCAACCACAGGTTTGCATCACCACAGAAACAACTACATGCTGACTGCTGCCACACGAAACGTGCCTGTTACCCAATGCGTGATGCAGGAAACATTATAACTTGGCCACTGACCTGACCCTGACCTTGCCTGTTTGTTGTGTCAGTGTATAGTGGAATGATAGATCCCGCTACAATAAATAACCTTGTTGTTCCTGTTTCGAGTTGATTAAAGCTGTTTTTGCCAAAATACTGAGACTCAGCCTCATCTTTGGGGTGCAAAATCTGACTCATGTGTCACAATATGTTATATATATTTATATATATATATATTTTTTTTTTTTCTTGTATCCGAGTTACAGTCTGATTATTTGGGTCAGAAGTTCGATCACTGTAAGTGCATATGAGCCCCAATAAGGGTCAAACATGTGTCGTGTACTCTTTGTATTATCTGGCAGATACTGTATAACCTATATATATACTGTACATATATATATATACTGTATATACACACAAAATGTACACAACTACAGAATATTCACTGTGCCTTATTTACCTTCATGAGACCTATCTTCTTTGTTATATTTAATATTATGATTTTATCGTGTTTGTTACAATATAAATGTGTGTATTTGCTTATCAACATTAGTTAGTATTTTTAGACTTTTGTGTAATAGAAATGTATCTTCTTGTCGTTATTCATTTTACTTCAGTTTTCTTAATACCATCCATCCATCCATCCATTTTCCAACGTGCTGAATCCGAACACAGTGTGACGGGGGTCTGCTGGAGCCAATCCCAGCCAACACAGGGCACAAGGCAGGAACCAATCCGGGCAGGGTGCCAACCCACCGCAGTTTCTTAATACCACTATTGTTCATTTTTGTATTATAGAATGTTTGTGTAAGGTAATGTATTCCTTTGTTTCTAGATGTCAGTAAGGCTGAGTTATTTCTTTTAAGTAATCAGTTTGACTATAATTAGAACCTCTGATTTTTTTTCTGTTTTTCATATAACAACAACAGCTGATTAGGTATTTGCAGGTTTTGCTTTTTACCTCACTAATAAGGATTAGCCACATTGTATCAGTAAATAACTTTGAAACTGAGAGCTCCTTTCCATTATTACAGAGGACCGTGCTGCCAAAAAGAAAAAATCCCAACATGGCAATATCGAATAATAGAGCTAAGTCATACTGAGAAACCTTAACTCATGCTTCACATCCAAAGCCTGGATTAGGCCTTGCCTTCTAAATGATTTATTTTTCTTGCCTCCAGGCCTTATGGTTTAGTAATATGATGGTTTAGTAGTCAGAAATTGGGGTGAGGGTGATTGCAAAGTTTTGAAGCCAGTGTCTGTTCTTCTCAAAGGTTCTGTATTAAATTGAAGAGTGAATGATCAAGTGATTAAATTGGCTTCTGTTTTGAATTTATTTATTCATAACACTCAAGGAGTTGTGAAATTTACATCAGTATGGTTGAGGACAGCTATTGTGGTCAACTTAATATTATTAAAGAGTTCATCAGTTTAAATCTGTATACTAGTCAAGTGCTGTAGTGGCAAATTATGTGTGTTATTATGAGAAAACTGAGCACCTCTAGATCTTCTATTTAATCATTCATTCTCTGAAATCACTAAATACCAGTGAAAGATTGCAGAGTTTGAGAGTATCCTTGCAGCATCAGGAGTAAGGTAGGAAGAGACTGCTGAGGTGCACACAGGGAGAGCTTTGAGTAAATAGCTAACCCAATATGCATGTTTTGGAGATGTGAGAGGAAACCACAGAAAGTTAACAGGCTTGTACCTGAGCTAATGAATTTGAAGCTGTGAGGTAGCAGCACTCCAAACCTTTTACAAATAAATCTCCCTGTGTACAGTTTAGCTATTACAAAGGAGAGCTCCTCTTTTTAGCTAATTGAATTACAGCAAAGTGATTACTCTGATTTTTGAAGATGCCTGATAAAACCTTGACTTCTCCTTTTATGTCCAGCTGAGCCAGCATGGCTGAGATTGACCCAAACTAAATGTGACCCTGAAAATGAAGTTTTGCTTGTTTTTGAATTAAAGTGAATGTGCTTATCCTTAAAATAAATAGTATTCCCCAGCACACAGTGTTTTGCCGGTGCCACACATATTCACTAACTTATTACTTACTGCTTGATTACTTAGGCAAAAGGTGAACTGAAGGTTTTTCTGTTGCTTCAGACAGCATGTCAAGTCAATACAATAACTACATAAATACAAATATAGCAATCCCTGAAATGGTGTCTTAATAATTTGCATTTTCAATCACTGCCCAGATGTGGTTTTAAGAATTTGACAAACATGAAATCTGTTACTATTGAACTATAATTGACAACATATATGCTGTAACCTAAATCCAGAAAATAACTTACTGTATGTTTATATCAATTTCAAAGCTCACCTTTTTATGATTTTGTTTTGGTTGAATGTATGGCACGGCAAGTAAGAGTTAGACTTAATTAAGTTCACAGATTACAACTCCTCTGATGTCTCAACCATTCTTTACCTTACATAGATTTCTTTGACAAATATTTCTAATTGCATTTCAGTATATTGTACCCCATAGTCCCAGAAGAATACACCCGGTGGTAGCAATTTTGACAATATTATTATGGACACATTGAAAGGTAATCATACATTTATAATTTTGTTGGCTAAATTTGAAGCACTTTTAACAACTCCTCACTTTATCTGCCCATTCATATGCTATTCACGCAGCACAGCCAGCATCATGCAGGAAACACTTGCTGCTACCTGGTCACATTGAGAGTGTCCCCCACTTAAGGCTTAATATGAAGTGAAAGCTCTCAAATTATGATGGCGTGAGCATTTTATGAACTGGAGCTTTCTGTCGTGAAACAAGGTTGTTGCGTGTATAATTCTGCACTTCAATCACCCAAATGCTTTTGATAATGTAGCGGAACATGCTTTAAAGGATCTGTTTGATGGTTTTAATTGTGTCGGTTAGCAATGACCCTCTCTTGCTCCTTACTTCCATCTCTGTCAGCACTGACCTCTAAAAAGGATTTTTTACTTTTTAGAAACTGACATAGCTCTCAAGTTTTTGCAGCATTTATTTTAAAAATGAAAATACTTATTACTAATATTATGATTGTAACACAGGGGGCTCAAAATTATTTCCAGGGAGCTGCACAAAACAATGTCAAGAGAGGCTCTCCTTATTTCATCTGCTTTTAAATTCAGCTCAGCTGTTTACCATAATAACTAAAGAGAAGTCAGACTAACTTGGTGCTACACATCCTTGATAAGTTTATTGTTGTCATAACTATCCAGAAGGGAAGGATTCCAGAAAATGGAATATCAACCTTCCTTTTTCATCACTAAGAAATTGTTTGGAAAATGTGGATGGTTCAAAAAATAATTCTCTGAATCAAAGCTAATTTCTATATGAACCCTATATATGAAACTACTTCCCTTCGGCATCAGTGTACCCCTTAATATACTCATTTCCTATGCAAATTTGACTCCTTTCGACTGTTTAACCCCATCCACCTGGGAGTTCTGTTTTTATTCTGACAGATACCACTCCCATTCTAGCACTGACTTCATCTTTGTATCTTGCTCACTCATTACATCACTTTCCAACACCTTTACATGATAGGTTGAAGGATGAGGTTGCATTAACAGATCTAGAATTATATCATGGGGTATTCAAGCTTAGATCTGTTTGGCACTGGACAGAATCCTCTGAAATTCCCTCCACTTTGGCTACTCATTAAAGATGACATGGCTTCCCCCAGACCTTTTGGCTCTGCTACCTGTTACGCCTCAGAAAATGAAACTGCACTTCTTGTAGTTTCCTATGTACTTACTATATGGTAAAAGGTGCAAAAACATTTAGGTCCTAGTTCAAGACTGCATTCCCATATTCCCATAATTCAAAATCCAGTCTTACTAATTGTAGGCAACCCTATTCTTTTTTTTTATATGGGTACAGTCAGTGCCGGTGCTAAGTTATTTTGCACCGTGGGCCAAGCTTATTAGTGCGGCTGTTAGCTAAGTGTTCGTAGCTAACTCATGTGGCTGTGTCCCACCCAAACCCTTATGATCTGCACCCTGGGCAAATGTCTAATTCAGATTAATGGTGTCACTGGCCCTGGGTGCAGTGCACAGTGTCTAGCCAGGCTCAAGCATATTTTGTTTGACCTTTTTTGTTGTCTTCAATGTGCAGTCCTTTGCTGATTTACAGTTGACTGAGTTGAGGTCATTTGTAGTTATGGCTGAAGGGCCATAGGAAGACAACAGAGTAATCATGCTGTAGAAAACCAGCTGCAAAGGCCATATTCCTTTAACTTATCATGTACTTGCAGCAATGCTGCCAGACATAAAATGATACACTCTGCATAGAAGCAGTGAGAGAAGTGGTGGTGGTGGAGCTGCAGAGGTAGCAGTCTCCTGGCTGTGTTCCTTCCTGTGTTGATGCTGCAACCAACAAATGGTCAAAAACTAGCAAAAGGTAAATATATATATATATATATATATATATATATATATATATATATGTATATATATATATATATATAGGGCACTGATTGGCCATGCCATGTACCTTTTTTGAAATTGCGCTTAATGCAGTCGGCACATCTGTTTAATCTCCACGCTGTGCAGGTGGTTCACACTTTTTTTCTTCCATCAAGAACATAGAAACACCTGGTAAACATAAACACATTTTGTTATTATTTCACAGAATCTCATGTGTTTTATTACTCTTGGAGGGCCTTTGTATGAAGGTTTGTTCTGAGAAGTACTACTCCACGTGGCTAATTCTTATGCATTCAGCCAGTACCACTTTCATTTACACAGAGCTGGTGTGCAGCCACCAAGAATTTCTATGCAAATTTAAGATTTTATTTTATTTTATTTTATTTTTATTTATTTATTTTTTTTACAAATTTTGAACTTGATTGCCTTTTTGGACAAGTGATTCTGCCTCTTTTTGCCATTTTTTGTTCTAGTTTTTTATTTTTGAATTCTTCTTTTATAAAGATTCTTGTGGATTTCTTTAAAAAAAATGATTTTTTTACATTTTTCTGTTCCCTTGAGAGGCATTCTGATATATTCTGGGACATTTAAAGTTATCTGAACTTTTAAAAGCCTGATTCACATTTTTGGGGACTGGACAGGCACAAAGCCTGCCTGTGGAGTTGGGAGGTCAGGCTGCCTAAGGTGAGGCAGGCCTAATTTAGGCAGTCTAGATAAGGGCCTATCCTGGTTTTTGTGGGTGTTTTAAATGCCTTACACCATTTTCTATTATGGGTGCTCTTCTATTACAACAAAATACTTGTATATATGCTTTTATGTTTAGGTAACTCTTTATTAAATTAAATAATATGTTTAAGTAGAAAGTACTTCTTTATACACCATGTTTTTAGTTCATACTCCGTCTTCATTGGGAAATAGTTTTCCTGCCTTTTTATATTAGGAACTTTTATTTTGACTTTTCCTCTCATTTTTACTCAAGACCAAGTAACACATGCTTCGCCATGTATAAAAACTGGCATTAATAAATAAAATGCCAAAAATATGTAAAATTTGCCAAGTATTGCAGATGTAGAAATGGCACATGTGCTTGCATGGTGTAATGTATTACCAAAATTAATGCAGTAATACTGTTACAAGCACACACTTCTGCATCAGCCTTAAAATATCTATTCTTTACTCTCTTTATGTATACTTTATTCTTTACATAGGTTGTCCTAATTGGAGTTTCTGTTTATTACTATTTTCATATTCACTGCATTCATTTCAGCATATTGCACATGGCATTAATTTCAGCACCTTGTGTAGCTTTATGCTATATGCATGGGATTCAGATTTGTGAAATCTAAAGTGTTATCAGTGAGCAAAACACGACTATAAGGAGGACTGTGAAAGTAGCCCATTTGCTGTGAATGCAGCCACAGGTGAGTTATAACGCTTTAATCTAAAGTATAAATGATTCTCCAACTCCAAATAAAAATTACAATTTAACCTATCAAAGGCCTTTTCTGCATCCATTATGAGATATATTTTATTTTAACCAAACCTGTCTGATCTGGATGTATTATGTTTGGGGTAACCAGTTTTAATAATCTTGGCTGGTGATTTTTGTGTCTATATTGATTAATGATAATTGACCGTCACTAAAGGGTAAGTCTAGATTTTTATTTGTTTAAAAAATAATTGAAATATGATAAATCACAGTGGAAATGTGTCCCAAAAATGTTTATAGAATTCTAAATGGAAGCCATCCGTTCTGGTACTTCAGCATTTGGCATCTTCTTTAATGCATCATTAAATTCTTTAATAGTTAAACGTGTATAAAATATTTCTATGTGTTCTTTAGTTTATTTTGGATGTTTAGTGTTATTTAGAAAATCATCAGTGTTGTTTGGATTTTGATCTGATGCACATAAATTATTATAAAACTGACAGAATATATTATTTATATCCTTACATGTTTGGATAACTCTCGCTATGGAGGCTTTTGTAAAAGGGGAAAATCTGTTGTCTTTGTTGCCTTAATCTTTGTATTAAAACTTCAGTTTTTTCTTTATACCCTTAGTTAATTCAAATGTATATTTTCTTAGTTCATTCTCAGTCAAATGGTGGCAAAACTGGCATATTCTTGATTTAATTCTTCAATTTTCTGTTCTTTCCTTTGGTCCAATTTTGTATCCTTTTTGTTATGAACTAAGTATCATTAACATTTACTTTTACTTATGTGGCTAATCCCAAGGTGACTTAAAACATTTATGATACAATTGACTATATTTTTGATTCAATTGGTTTCTTTTTGGTTTTCCAGTTGGAGCACAAACAGTTCAAGTGACTTACAAAGTGTCAGTAGTAGGATTTGAACCCACAATCCCAGGGTCTGATGTCCAGAGCTTTAACCACCACTAATAATAATAATAATAATAATAATAATAATTAATTACATTTATATAGCACTTTTCAGATACTCCAAGCACGTTACACAGTGAGTGGGAAACCACTTCAACCACCTCTAATGTCCAGCATCCACCTGTATGATGTGACGGCTTGTGACAGTACACTCTCCACACATGAGCTGTTAGGTTGTGAAGGGTTGAGAGATGGTTAGCCGATCAGGGACCGGGGATGATTAGGGGGCCAGAATGACCAGGCCATGGTGGACAATTTATCCAGGACATCAGGATATATGGATACATCATACTCTTTATGAAGGATGTCCAGGGATATTTAATGACCAAAGAGAGTCAGAACCTCAGTTTTATGTCTCATCCAAAGGACGGGGCCATTTTTACAGCACAGTGTCCCCATTACTGCACTGGGAAATTGGGATCCACACACAGACCACAGGGTAAGTTCCTCCAGCTGGCCTCACCAACACATCTTCCAGTAGCAACCCAACCTGTTTTGTTGTTGGTCTCCCATCCAAGTACTAGCTGGGCCCAAACATGCTTAGCTTCAGGTGGATGACCTGTTCTGAAGTGCTTGTGGTACTTCCCCACAGAATCATACTTGGAATACCTGGAAACTCATTGGTTCCCATAGATGACAGCCATTGCCTTTTGAAAAATATGTTGTGAGACCATGATTAGGTGTGAAGCAAGTTTTAGGATTTTAGCGCTAGATAACAATGCTCCTGAATTGTAGCTGCACTAATCTGCAACTCAAAGTCTATCAAAAATCCGACAATCCAGATAAAACATATGATAATAAGACGTAGCAAAAGACAGACTATACATTGACACATGACACACAATGTCTTATACATCAAATCATGGCTGATCCATAGTATGCCTGTGACGATGCGGGTTCGCTCCACGCTCCCATCTTGCCTCTGGGAGCCCTTGAACCCTACACCGTTGGTAATGTTACCGATGAGCTAGGCAGTGAGGCACAACATAGCAAGGGGATGGTGTACAAAAGTGCAAAGTGGTTTTATTAAAACAATAATCAAAAACAATGCTCAAATTAAATAAAGTGCAGTGCTTCAAAAGTCAATGAATAAATAATCCATAAAAACAGAAGTGAAAAGTGGAGGGTAAAATCCATTAGAAAAAAGTCTTAAAAACAACGAGGTTAAAATAATGTAGGAAGCAATTTTTTAAAAAAAACAACAAGCCCGGTGACTTTTGACCTGGCGGCTCCCCTGCTTTTCAACAGGGGAGTCGCACTGCCTGCAGCTGGCCTTCTCTTCACTCTGGTGTTGGTCGTTCGCCTCTTCGATCCCTGGCTCCGGTAGGCTCCATCGAACAGGGACTTGGGATTCCCCAACGACGAGGGCTCTCATGCTGGGGAAACCACATCCCAAGTCCCAACTCCTGCTGCCTTCTGCAGCCTTACGTGGAGAGTCATCCACCTTCTGGTCACTCCCACCCTTCAAAATAAACTCTGTGGGAGCAACCACTACTACTACTCCTCGGGTGTCGGCCTGACACCCAAGCTCCCTGCTCAGCTGCTTGTGAGCCTGCACTCGCTTGCTCTTCCGCAGTGACTTTCTCCTGCTGCTGCTGCTGCTTCCTGCTCTCCTGCAACCTCTGGCTTTCTTTCACCTGTTGTCTCTCTTTTTTTTTTTCTCCCTCCTTTAGCCAACACACGCTTATTTATAAAGAGGACATGGTAGCTGTGGCAAATCAGCACCCCTAAGCACAATCACGGATGTGGACGATTTCTCACCTGTGCACTTAGGTAAGAAACGCCCAGATCACGAATCATTCCTGAAACTGCTTCAGCCACACAACAACCACGCCCCCTCACTAAGCCGCGAGCGCGGTGATTATTTATTTAAAACTGGCCTTTTGTCGTGAGCTGTGGACCCGCTACTCCACAATGCCAAACAAGTACAGTATATAATAATCACAGTATACTACTATTTATATATGGATAGCTTCAGGGTGCATAGTCTTCATAATGTAGACACAAGTCACCTATAGCTAATGCACAACAAAGTACACTGCTACTTAAAGACATCTTAAGTAGTGAATAATTTATACAGTAAATAGTATTTGCAGTTCCTAATTTCCAGGATTCCCATTGTCAGTGGAACTGACAGCACATTATTATTTATTCATCAGTCCCAGGGTTGTTAATTGTTGAGTAAATGGTTGTGAAGGTCATAATTGTGGATGTGCTTGTATTTTCCAGGGTGTTGGATTTCATCAATGTAAAGTTTTTCATCTATATATACTCACATACAGCAATCACTGCTTTCTTTTAGGAAATAATATTTTCTGTCTCTTGAGTATTTCGTGCACAAAACTGATAATTCCTACCATAGACTGTTTTTTCAATTATTTCTTTTTACTTTTTATCATTAAATAATGTATCCAGTAGAATGATATCCTTTCTGTGTGTTCCAGCAATAATTCAAGTTTTATCTGCAAAAAATGTTTTCAGAATTTAAGAATTTTTTGTAACGTCTAAGACTATACTTTTAGGGATCATTTCTATAGTTTGTTACTGGAGAGATGTGTTTCTGAAATGTTCGGTCTCGCCAACCACGATGAGGAGGGGTAGTGTTTTCTTCTGAGCGGGAAGTTGGTGGTGAATGCTCTTTCATTAGGGCTGTTCACTATCATTGATGACCGTTCCGCTGCTCTTCGGAGCAGCTGGAGGAAGAAAGCACATACTGAAAAGAAAAGAAAAAAGAATTTTTTGTAACGTCTGGCACTTCTTTTAGTAAACTAAAAATGATTAAATTATTGAACATACTGTAATTCTAGGATTGTCTGTCTCGTATCATCATTTTTTTTAACTATTGCTGTGAATTGTGTGGTGAGAGACTTAATAGTGTTCTTTATTCTTTGGTTCTTCTTAGAAAAGTAGTTGAATATGTTCATGAAACTCGATTCATATGTGCATAATTTGTAATCTATAGATTGCAAAACACTTAACACTAAATTCTACACTGGTAGTTGCTCCATATCAACAGAGGAGTTGCATTATCATTTAGCGATCCTACCAGTCTTCAATGTCTCCAATGAGCACAGTCTGTTGTAACACTCATTAATGTACTTCTCAAGATGATCGAGATTTGTCACCAATAAGAAAGTTAGGATTGTAACTCATTAAAAAGAAAAAAATAATAATTATCACTTGCACTTGGTGCTGCTACAACATCTCAGTCTCTGCCACTGTCCCTTTTGCTTTAGGAACAAGTGCCACAGGCGCATGCATTTGCTTGGCAGAAAACTCTTGGTTGTGTGACCACTGGTTGGAATGGCAAAAACAGTATATGTAGAGACTGTAGTATTAAAAATCCCTGCACTTCTGATTTCTCTCGTATTAAGAACAGGTACTTGCTGTTCTAGCCTGGCTCTCCTATGAGCTGGAATCCTTCCAAGAAACATTTTTCAGTTTTAGTGAGCAAGCTGTAAATAATCAATCAAGGTCTTCTGGGTGAAGCTATGTCATGCAGACAGGCTTTAAAAAGTGGAGACCAATTAAACTTCTATTTATAGTGGCTATGCTGTATTTCTTAACAGCCAATCGTTCACCTACTACTATAATCTAGTGAATGTGTAGCCAGCACAGCAACACCAGCTTTTTGGTGGCTATCGTCACTGCCTACGTATCTTATCCTCACTTCATTAGAAATCTAAACCATAGGCCGCAAATGTTAGCTATTTCACTTATCTAAGTCAGAGTGGTTTTGAGCTGGGTAGACTTCCACCTTCATTTTTATTTTTTGAAAGAGTGCTATACCTTCCTCTGCTTTAGATCTGTACAGAATTCATTTTATAAGCCTGACTTCTTTGTAAGCCAGATGGAGAAATTTATAATTGTGTAACAGACATTTTTAGTCAGCTAATGTTCATGCTAAGAGTATAAGTATTTGCTTTGTTGTGTTGGAATGGAACAATTATTTTATCTTGGTTAATTAATTAGCAGTTTTGTCTTTGTCAATGCTGTCAATTGATTAAATAATTCGGTAAGGCTCCTACTTAACTTGTCTGTTTTGGAAGGTGCATCTCCAGCCTTTAGACTTATATAAAGGTAACTGAACCACATTCATTTAAACAAGCAGAATAATATAACTTATTGATAAACACAAGGATTATAGAAATATGATAACTGCATATAGGATGCACACAGAGTAGACAGACAAACATATAACAATGAATACTCTGGCTGTTTACTGGTTAGGAGTTCAAATTTATTTTAATATATATTTTTTACAATTGGTACAATTTTACAATACCAAGTCTTTAAAGGTGATATCCAATGTGTGGAGTTGTTGCCTTTTTGCTGCTCCAGGTTCAAGTGGAGGATTCTTCCTGCATTCAAATGCACTTTTTGCTGTATGATCCTTTGTCTGTTTGACTGCTGTGCTTTCCTCAGTTAGGCTCTTGACTGTGTCATCTGCAACTTCATAGAGAAAAGCATTACTCTATCTGGCACAGGAGTTTAGATGCTGAAGTTCCCTTTCTGATGTCATGGCTGCTTCTCAACCTTCAGACTGGCTTACTGTTTAGCTTGGCAAACTGGATTTCAGCTCAATGGCTAACAAAGATAAGAGTGTTGGATTCAGCTCTCCAAGGAAGAGCAGATCATAGCTTTTTAGCTTCAGAGAGTAGGTTTCTGAGGTTTTCAGTCATTGGAAAGTGAGAGTAGAGATTCTGTGGGAGTTCCCTCGGAGTTTCCTTGAGAGAGCCAGAGAGTGTCCCTCTCCCCAGATTGGATCCATCACAGTTTTCATTCCTTGAATTATAGGTCTTTGTTCTTGCATTAGTCCATTTTGCACTTTCTAGCTCAAGAAGTCTGCAGAGGGGACTCTGTAAAGATGTCTGTTCAACTCTGATTTACACCTTTGTTATCAGATCAAATTAAGACAGATCCTGGATCAAGCTAGAGTTCAGTCCCTTAGTTTGGAATACAAGCGGGGGAAGGCACAGCTGGATCTCTAGTAAATCTACTGCCTTAACACTAGAATTACCAGAGCCTACGAAAAAACTCGTAAATCCAGCCCACCTTAATCCGTTCGCACCTCTCCGTCAGCGTCTTTTGTCCTGTAAATGTGTCGATAAAGACAAGCAGCCAGCAGCCTGCTATTCCATCCCCCCACCATCGTAGAACGTTCACAAACTTCGTGCCTTGTTTGATTATCTGGGAGTGAAGTGCTGGAGTTTTAGAGTGGAAATAATAGATTGTTATTTGGAACACATGCATTTTATGTGTGTTCTGTTAATTGTGAAATTGTTGTATCGTTCTTGAACCTTTTATGAAAGTGTTTATTTGATCTTTGGACTTCAGGCTTCACACATTCTATAGTTTATGCCAACATTTTGTCATTTACTACTAAAATATGAAAAAGTTTCTATTTTAACAATGTGTTTACACAGATTATTTTAGAAACTGAACACACATGAAATGCATGTGTTCTAAATATCGATCTATTATTTCCACTCTAAAACTCCAGCACTTCACTCCCAGATAATCAATCAAGGCATGAGCTGGGAGAAGTTTGTGCACGTTCTGCAGCTGTGGGGGGATGGAATATCAGGCTGCTTGCTGCTTGTCTTTATCGGCACATTTACAGGACAAAAGATGCTGATGGAGAGGTGCGAATGGATTTAAGGTGGGCTGGATCTACAAATTTTTTCGTAGGCTCTGGTAATTCTAGTGTTAACAGGCCTGCTGTGCCACTAAAGCCCAGTAGAATAGGCAGCGGCCACTTTGTCCTACAGTTGTGATAGAAATAGTTAATTTGAAAAGGATAATAGTGTATTAGACATACACAGTCTGTTTATTTATAGCTTATTAGAGCTCACATCCAAGTTAACGTGTAAATAGAATACTCTAGCTTATATTTTGTATTAACCAGTGAAGTGCCTCAGTTTTTGTTAGCAAATTTTAAAGTAAAAATGCATATGGTTTTTCTAACTATGAAACAAATAACTTAAAAAGTAATTATTCTACAGTTAAATTAATTTAAATGAAACATAATACGGATATGAAACTGAATACTCATAAAGAAGAAGCATTTTTGTGTTATTATATTGTTTCCTCATTTGTTTTAACTGTTTTCCTTTAAAATCTTAATAAAAGGTTGAAGACAAAATTACTTGAACTGTGGAAGTTCTTGTTTTATTATGAACCTTTACCATCTAACTAGCTGAACAATCTTGCCTTTATTGAAGAAACACAGCTACAAATTTAGTCAAAATCTTTAAGGAATCATTAGTTATTATATGCATTTCTACATATATGGTTGAATATATATGGACACCCCTCTAAATTATTGAGTTTGCACCCACTGGTACATGAAATTAAGCACACAGCCATTGATAAACATTGACAGTAAAATGAAGAGCTCTGTGACTTTAAAAGTGTCACTGTCATACAATGCCACCTCTTTTACAAGTTAGTGCATGAACGTTTTGCTCTGCTATATCTGCCCAGGCCAACAGTATGTGATATTATTATGAAGTAGAAGTGTATTGGAGCAACAACAGCACAACCACAAACTGGTAGATTACTCAAACTCACAGAGCAGAGCCACTGAGTGCTAAAATGCTTAAAAAATTGTCAATCTTCTGTTGCATTACTAACAACAGAGTTTCAAACTGCCTCTGGAAGCAACATCAGCTCAAGAACTGTGTGTTGGGAGCTTCAAGAAATGGCCAAGCAACTGTACGCAAGCCTAAGATCAAAATACTGCCTACTGTAAAGTTTGATGGAGGAGGGATTTTGATCTTGGGCTCTTTTTCAGGGTTTGGGCTAGGCTTCTTGGTTCCTGTGGAGGGCACTGTAAATGCCACACCATTCTAAGACATTTTAGACAATTATGCACTTCCAGTTTTTTGGCAACAGTTTCAAGAAGACCCTTCTCTGTTCCAGCATGACAGGACCCCTGTGTACAAAGCAAGGTTCATTAGAAAATGGTTTAACGAGTTTGGAGTTAAGGAAGTCAAGTGCCCTGCACAAACCCTTGACCTTAACTCTACTGAACACGTTTGGGATGAATTAGAATGGCAGCTGTGAGGCAGGTCTTCTTGTCCAACATCAGCACCTGATATCACAAATGCTCTTTCAGCCGAATGGGATCAAATTCCAACAGACACACTCCAAAATCTTGAGGAAAGTCTTCCCGGGGGATTGTAACTCCATATCTGTGGCCATTGTTTTAGAATAGGATGTCCAACAAGTTCATATAGTTTTAATGGTCATATGACCACACAGTGTAAATGGATACTCTGGAAGGAATAGAAATTTTGAAGGGACACTCATGTTAATAATTGTCTTGGCTAATGTGAGTTGAAAACCCATTAAGTTAATAACATCTCCTTCAGCACTTTCCATCAAGTTATTAAAATTAATTTTGAATAGGTATTTAGTTATTTAAACTAGCATGACTCATTTGTTGCATAGAGCTATTTACATTTTTTGTTCCAAATGTATAACTGTTTATATTTATTTAAATTCATTCTGTTCTGTGACATAAAACCCAAAATCTGAATTTAGTCCACTTTGGTACTCATTTTAAAGATCTATAACATTTTCTATTCCACCTAGTTTACTGCAAATTTTACAGTAATTAGTTACAATTTCATCAAGATAATTTATATAAATAAAAAGAGGTGGCAGCCTAGCACTGACCCCATTTTTGATGTCAGAATATTTTGATTTCAGTAGTTACTCTTGATGAGTAATCAGCATTATTACTGTTCTGCCTCAAAGATGCAATGCCCATAAATAGCGTTGCGTCAATTATGTCAAAGGTCATTCAACCCTAGATAAACATGAGATGGATTGTCATAGAAATGGGCGCTCTAAAACGCCAATACAAAATGGCGTTTTGTAAAGACAATGAAATAAGAATGCCAATCATAACAGATACAGGGTAAACTTTCAGATTCCCTCAATCCTGCCAGGACTTTCACGTGACACATATGACATCCACTTGCTGAGCTTCACTTTCGGGTAAATTCTATGTCGCTGCATGAGTATGTTATGGAAGCATGTAACAGCACTGCATCCTAGTAGTTAACATATCTGTGGCACTTCTGCCTTTCTGGCCATCACTTGGAGACTAAATTCTGCTGTTCAAGAGGTGGCATTTAATGATCTGGAGAGTTTGTATATCACTAACATCTATTTGTTAATTTCCTTTTGTAAAGAATTTCTATTTTAGCAGGTAATGACAATTAAAAGCAAAATCCTGATTTCTGCTTTGTCATCATTAGATTTTCTTGTGATGATAGTCCTAAATGTATTAGAAGGAAAGCTATATTTGAATTTTTTTCTTGTCACCATGCAATTTTTATTTTATTACACTAAATTTCCAGGCAAGAAGGGAGTATTGTAAGGACATTCTGGAGTGTGCACGCAGCAGCTTTTAAATTTACACCAGCAAGCCTACTTCTTTTCTAAAGAGCCAGAAAGCAGTTGAGTCATGGACCTTTGCTATTTATTTTGAATGACAGAATCAATTTATTTGTGCTCCTTTGAAGAAGAGCTGAAAACCTCAAATATCAGCTTTAGGACTGTTATAAACAAGAAAGACAGAGAGTGTTGAAAAAAATGCTCAACATAATACAATACCACTTTTATAAATATACTGTAGTGCAGTAAACGTTTTTTATCAGTTGGCTAGAATCAATAACAAGAAAAGCAAAAAATATCTGTTGGAAAACCTAAGGAAAAAAAAAAACATTTTCTTTGGGGCTGCTGGCTGTTGCAAATGTTTGTGTTGAGGGAGAGCATTATTGCTTCAAGTCACATGTCAACCACCATTTACAAATACGTCTTCACAAGGCAACCTGGCACTTGAACTTATAATCAGTTCAATATTATAGAGAACAGCCGCGACCCTGGATTTGATTGAGCAGTATAGAAAATTGATGGATGGATAGTAAAGAGAACATTCATCATGTATTAACTGGTTTTGGTGCTTAAACTGGATTGACAGAATGCCTTCCTAGTGAAAGAAAACACTAAATGGCTCACCCTGCATGTTACCAAGGACCCCTGAAAAGAAGAATAAGGTGTAGGAAGAAAAACGTACTGCAACTGAGAAAAGGAAGGCCAATGGCAGGATAATTAATTTTTTAATTTGATGTTTGTTACCTTTCTCATAAAGATGTCCAGATATGCCAATTGTAATGATTTATTAAAATCTTAAAAATCTTGTGAAAACACAGCTATAATTTACTTTATGCTATTGACTTCATTTCACCTGACACCATATGCTAATGCTATCAAATAACACATGATATCTACCTTGTTACTTTTTAATGAGAATTTTTTTAACCTCCATCTGTCTTTCTTACTGGACGATTCACACTAACAAAGGTCATTAATGATATTGTCTTTGCCTTATACAGTATGTTGCCTTCAGGCTACATTTTCACAATGAAAAAAATATTGTCTGCCTGGGATCCAGCCTGATTTACTATTCCATTAATGTCTGCTTGATGAAATGTGGTGGGCTGTGCTTATTTATTGTCTATTGCTGTAAATTAGGGTGGGGTTCTTTGTGTTTTAATGTGTTTTTTATTTGAGACTTTATACCACCTGAATCAGAATAAGCAGGTTTGAAAGTAAAAGGACAGATAAAGAAATAAACAGACAGACCTTACTTTATTTACTAAACTCCAAAGGATTTTTCACAAAAACCTTTAAGCTACTGTAAACTCTCACACATTATATCTCTAAATGAAGTATTTAAGTTTAGTCTGTAGAATTATTCCCCTCAGTGTTTACAGAAATTGCACAGTGTTACACTCTGGGCATCATAAAATTTTAAAAGACATTTTCTACATTGAATAATGCTGCTGAAAACAGAGGATGTACAGAGATCCTTTTTTATTGTATTTCCCCACAGAACAGATCTACCAAGATAACTAACACATATAGAAGTATGCATAACAGAACAGAATAAAAACCATCTAATATAGTACATTACATACATACAAGTGAATTTTTGCTCTTTCAACTTTTCTTCTTCAACATGAAGTACTATCTTTCAATTGGGAATATGTAATATTTTTTCTAGTACTCACCAAAATCAAAATTTGGCACTACAGTAAAGAGTCAGTGTTGAAATTGTCTTCTCTCTGTATCCACTATTATGTGGTGTGGAACAGAGTGACAAGCAGAGTCCAAAAAATACAGTAGCTGGGGTGAAAACCCGGCCATCCCATTTAATTGTAAGTCAACAAGAAATCAATACAACTTTAAATAAATAAACAGATGCTCGGGGGTACAGTAGCACAAAATGAATAGCCAATCCAGCTCTTAGCAGTTCTGACTGGAGAGCTGCATCCTGTAGAAGGCTTAGATGACATGTGAGTTGCCTTCTTTCTGGGGGCAGCCGTTTTTTATATGTTTCAGTCCTGAAGGTGTGGAACCTTTTGGAGGAACGGGTGCTCAGTTGACCTCCTGGGGCATCTTCTCTGAGCTGTGGAGGGAAGAAACAAGACAGTTAGCAACAGTGTCTCCTATCATCCTGGGGTGGTATCGTATACCTGAACAGGGTCAGCCAGGTGATCCTCAGATGCTTATGCACGACAGTGGCAAATTCAGTTTTCATCAGCCATTGAGGGCTGTGACTGAGGTGACCCTCTATCCCATTAAGTGTGAGCTCCTACTTTGGACATTTTGATGTAGGCTCCCTTTGACCACACTGTAAGGAGATGCAAATTGTGTTTATATAAAATATGTAGAAATGGTTTTGAGATAGGAGGAGGAGAAGGTTAGGAGCATGTGTTGATACAGAGTGATGCTTCACCCACCACTGACAAACCACCTCAGGATCCCAGATTAGGACCAAAGTGCAGCCATGCAACGGGTGAGACTGACCAGATTTTCATAGCTATCAAATAAGGGTCTACAAATATTTTAATGTACAAAAAATCAAAAAGAGAGGCTCCCCTTTGAGTTTTGTGTAGGTTCCAAGACATATAGTTAATTAAAGTGAAGGAGAGATGTCCACGCTGAAAGAGCACAGCACACTATGTTTACACAACATGCCTTTAATTAATGACCTGCCAATTAAACGTTTAACATTATGTTCGATTCCAACTACTAATGCATACAAAAATGGGACAGTCTGGTCACCCTAGTTTAGCATAAATGTTTTTAGTAATAATTATTTGTCACAGTTGCACAGTAGATGGTGCTGCTGCCATCATATGAATGGTCTGATTTTCTTCATATTTGCCTGGAATTTTCCCTACTTCTTTAGCTTCTACCTACATCCCAAAGACTAACACGCAAAACTGGGTTTGTGCAGCCTGGGACAACCGCGAGCCAGGAACTCAGATAGCATCAAAGTCTGGTAAATAGCAAGACTAACTGTTTTTTGTATCAAACATTATCAAGATTATCTAAGTAAATTAAAAGCTGCAAAAGTTGGTCACTGAGGATTCAAATTTTAATTTCAAAGAAAATTCATAGATCAGTGGTGCATAAATGAAATGTGGATAAACAAAATGTAAAAAACTACAAATAAATATTTCACTCAGGAAGAGTTTGCACAATATTAATTTAAATTTTTAATGCTCTAAAGAAATGAAGAAACTTAATAGCCTTTTCTCTTACTGAATGTAATTCTTAGACACTATACATACTGTATATTATATATTAAAGCAGACTGCAACAATCTTGCGGTTTTGTATGTATGTTATCATCCAGTTGACGCTTGGAACGTTTCTGGTGTGCTCCATAAAAGCAACCAACAGTTTTAACATGAATAATCCGTAGTATTATTTGTTTGTCGTTTAATGTTTGTTTTTCTTAACTATATTTTAATTTTGCTTTGTTCTTATTGTAACAATGTTGTAGTGGTAATTCGATTAAATCAACCTAATAATAAAATTAATTTAATTTACTTTTTTTTATTGTTCTACATGTGGTCAAAGGTCCAGCATCATTTGCAGATTTGAAAATTGTTAATGGAACAACATGTCAAACTTATCATGAAGCATGTGAAAACTAAGGTTTTTTAGAAAATGACAGTCACTGGGACTCTACACTTGAAGAAATTTGTGTTATATGATCACCAATGAGGATAAGGCATTTGTTTGCTATTTTGCTGACAACTTGTGTCCTTTCCAATTCACTTATTTTATGGGAGAAATATAAAATAGCCATGAGTAATGATATTCTCCATCAACTCTGAACACAGAATCCCAATCTGAACATCGATTTCTCATTAGAAACCTATAACAAAGCCTTATTACTTCTGGAAGAATTGTGTATTTCAATGAATGGGAAAGCTCTTAACCAGTATAATATACCAACAACCAACAGGGACCTTAGTCCCAATCAAATGTTTTCTGAAATTTTGCGTGAAACAAATTATAACATTACAGAACTGACACATTATGTTGTCAAAAATGAATCACTTTTGGTACCTGATCAAAAACAGTATATAACGAAATTTTAAAATTGGTTAATTCAAAACTAGGAAGTGTATTTCTTGATACTTCAGGGGGAACTGGAAAAACCTTTGTCATAAATTAAATTTTGGCAAACATACAACAGCAAAAACAAATTGCTCTTGCTGTGGCATCATCAGGAATTGCATCCACTCTGCTTACTGGAGGACGCACTGCAAACTCATCTTTCAAATTGTCACTCAACTTGACTTATATTAATAGTCCAGTATGTGATATTGCTAAATGAACAGGGAAAACCAAGGTGCTTCAACAGTGCAGTATCATCATTTGCGATGGGTGTACAATGGCACATAAAAGGGCATTTGAAGCTTTGAACAGCCTTTCCCAAGGTTTCTTCCATTTTTTTTTCCCTAAAAGTTTTTTTTTTTTCTTTGGGAGTTTTTCCTTGTCATCTTAGAAACTCAAGGCTGGAGGGCTGTCAGAAGGCAAGGCCTGTTAAAGCCCATGGTGGCACTCCTTGTCTGATTTTTGGGCTACACAAAAATAAATTATATTGTATTGTATTGTATTGTATTGTATGGAGTTTTCAAATGTTTCATGAACATAGGTTCAACAGAGAGAACAACACAAAAAATTGTATTTTTGTGCAGCTTACATGCCATATCAATGAATCTGTTATTCAACAAGCCATCAAAGTTAATTAAAGTAGGATTAAACATCTATCTAAACTAGGAAAAACTAAGAAATAGCATTCATGGTTCAAATCAGTCACCTCAATTTTAGAAACCAGCCATTCGCAAAAGGAGGAAATTCTCAACTCTTAAAAGCGGACACTGTAAACTGACAAGAGAGATAAATCTTGATGACAAAAGGTCACATTTACAAAAAAAAAAAAAAAAAAAAAAAAAAAAAAAAACACTTACAGTAAATATTTGCTTTCTGGCAATAGACAGACAGAACTTTATTTGTCCCCAAAGGGACAATTGGCTTTTTACAGAAGCTCTTTAAATAAACAAATACATACACCCACACTATGGCCTGAACACACAACAAAATGACTAAAAAGCAGGGAAATTGAAAAGAAAGAAAACTACTGCCTTGGCAGTCTCAGTGAGGCGTTATGAAGAAATATTATTGCCGGTATAAAGGAGCCCCAGTAGTGTTTCTTCACCCACTTCTGCTGAATAATTTGATGGCTGAAAGTTCTCAGTGTTAGTATGTCAGAGAGAGGATGTGCAGCATTGTTGAAAAAGTCACTCAGTTTTGTTTTCATTTTCTCCTTTGCTACCAGTGGGCCAGAGTGTGTCCAATACCTGAGCTTGCCCTTATAATTAGCTTGTTGAATCAGTTGATTCCTGAAGTGATGTTACCAGCCCACTGCACCACAGTGTAGAAAATCACACTGGCCATCACAGAGTTATAGAAGGTGTGAAGGATGTCACTTCCCACATTAACGAAACACAGTCTCCTAAGGAAGAACACCTTGCACTGCCCTTTCTTATACAGTTGCATTACAAGACCAATCCAACCTGTCATTGATATGGATCCCCCAAGTAAGTGTACTGTAGGATTGGACCACCTCTACATCCAGTCCCTCAACAGTGACCAGACATAAAAGCTCTTTGGTGTAGCGAAAGTCAACAACCAGTTTCTTGGTTTTGCTGATGTTAAGTTGCAGACAATTCTGTTTGCACCAAGAAAAAAAGTTCTCCAGCTGACTCATATACTCTGTCTCATCCCCTTTATCAAAACCCCCAGTAAGTGCAGAATCATCTGAGAATTTCTGCAAGTGACATGACCTGAAGTTTTATTTACAGTCTGAGGTGTACAGAGTGAATACAAAAGAAGATAGGTCTGTTCGTTGTGGTGATCTGGTGTTGCTCACATCCATATTAGAGATACAGTCCTTGAGTCTAACAAACTGTGGTCTGTCAGACAAGAGGACTTATATAGTCCAGGACCAGTCTTTCAAAGGTCTTCATGGTGTGAGATGTAACTGCCACTGATATGTAGTCATTAGGTGAAGAGGCACCTGTCTACTTTGGAACAGGAACAACACAGGATGTTTTTAACAGCAGTGGCACTTTCTAAAGCCTTAGGGGCAGACTAAACAGGTGACAGAGGACATCACAAAGTTAGTCAGCACAGGCCTTGAGAACTCGAAGATTGAATGCATCTCATCCAGCAGCTTTTCCTGTATGTAGCTTCCTCACTTGGTCTTCAGTTATGGACAGCCCACACTGATGGTCAGAGGTGAACTCGTCACTGGCCATTCCAGTTGACACGGTGGGAGTTGTTGCTGTAGTAGGGATGGTATGGGAAGACTGGTCATTGGAAGAAGGTAGCAGTGAGGAAATCTATTTAAAAATTGGTTCAAGGCATTAGCTTTGACCACATCCTTACTAGCAATTCAGCCCTGAATTGCTTGAGTCTAGCAACAATGCCCAGTCCATTTCAGACATCTTTCACGTTATTCAGAGTGAGTTTGTTTTCTAGTTTAGCTTTGTAAGATTCCTTTCCTTCACTCAGCTTTTTCTTTAGCATGTATGTCCTCCAGAGCCTCTTTGTCACTGGAATTTGAATGCCCTGTTTTTTCATTAAGAAGACCTTTTAGCTCCCTAGTAATCCAGGGCTTGTTGTTTGGAAATCAACGCACTGTCTTTGAGTTTACCAAAGTGTCAACATAGAACTTAATATAGTGTGTGATTTAGTGATTGAGCCCCTCAACATCATACCCATGTGACTCATACATTACCTCTCAGTCTGTCATTTGGATCCATTTCACCCTCCAGGCACCACTTCCTCACTATCCTGGTGGTAACAGTTTGCCATCTAATAACAGGCTTATTGCTGGGAATAAGATGAAGCAGGCTGTGGTCAGATGTGTCCAAATGTGCCTGAAGTTTACACTTAAAGTAATCTTTAACCTTTGAACAGTGCAGGTCCAACTTGTTATTTCCTTGTGTAGAACAAGACACAAACTGATGGAAATTTGTCATAGTTCCTTCCAAATTCACATAATCTAAATCACCACATATTATGACTGAGTCAGAATGAGTCATCATTAAAGTATTGGTTACAAAATAAATCATTTCTGATGCTGAGTCCCCATTTGCAGAGGGAGGAAAATAAACATACATGAACTCATTATACAAATATACAAATATATGACAGGTACTTTAGGAAGTAATAAATGGTATATTACAATATTAAACACTTTGTGTACACATTATGAAATGCATTATTGGACATGATGATGGGTAATCAGTATCAGTCTTGCACCTGTCACCACTGTCCATTTTAGGCACTCAAATCAACCATAACAATACAGCTCTATAAGAAAATCATTAGAAAAATGTTAAGAGATAAGAGAACTGTTTGCTGGTCATCTATACTAATAAAAGGCAAAGCCCTCACTGACCGACTGACTGACTGACTGACTGACTGACTGACTGACTGACTGACTGACTCACTCACTCACTCACTCACTCACTCATCACTAATTCTCCAACTTCCCGTGTAGGTAGAAGGCTGAAATTTGGCAGGCTCATTCCTTACATCTTACTTACAAAAGTTGGGCAGGTTTCATTTCGAAATTCTACGCGTAATGGTCATAACTGGAACCTATTTTTTCGTCCATATACTGTAATAGACTGCAGCTCGATGGCCGTGGGAGGCAGAGTTGTGTCATCACGCCTCCCATGTAATTGAGTGCCTGCCCATATAAGGTAAATATTCGCGGGTCAAGGACTGTGCTTAGCATATTCATAAGTAAAAATATCTGAATCACAAACTGATGTTAATTATATTTTGTCCACGAATACTTATTAAATAATTCCAAATAGTCTGTCCGCTTCCTTTCATAGCTTTTCCGATGATTGTGCTGCTTCCAGGCATGTATTTTCGTATTAAAGCATTTAACCAATCACATTTCAGCCATCATTATATATGTTTATATGTGTGTGTGTGTATGTATATACACTCATAACAGTGACAAAACAATTACATTGACAATCATGTAACGTTATTTTCAAAATGTTTCCTTTTCTTTTTCATTACTTCTTTAACACACTACTTCTCCGCTGCGAAGCGCGGGTATTTTGCTAGTATGTTAATAAAACAGAACATAACCTATGCCACAATAAAGTCATGAATGTTCTTTTTTTTTCGTTTTACATTTCTAATCATGTTTGGTTTGCTTTTTCTGATGAAATGGTTTCACCCTAACAAAGCGTGTGATTGTTTACTGTAGGTTATGATCTTTTTAGCTATTTCTAACATGAATTTTTGGAATAATGGCTTTTGCCACCATAATACCCTATTTATATGTACATGAAGCTTTATTTAACTCTTAAAATTCACCAGTACAGTACCACAAACTACAAAACAGCTAGTTGCAGAGTTTAGGCCCTGTGAAACTGTTGCTCATAATCAATACACAGAATGAAATAATATATTTAATGTGAATGTGAGAGCTTTTCTTGTTAAGAAGGCAAAAAGGAAATGCAATTCAAATGTGTCGTTCACTTATTTGTTACCTATTTAAGGACTGTTGAACCACCGTTTATGAATCAAAAGAACCCGATTCATTTTCAGTAGACCCCAGTCACTGTTTTAAAAAAGTAAGGTTTTGGTAGCTAAGGTAACATATCTTGAGAACAGTTATTCACGCCCCCTTGAAGAGTGTGACAGGATGCCCAGTGGCAATTATTGTCTCAGCTTCCAAAGTCTAGCCCACACAGCAGGCTAAAAACTACATCTTCTTTATTTTTTTCCCCTTTGAACTCTGAAGTGCATCACAATTCATATTGCTCAGAGGCACAAGGTTCTGAAGTATATGTGTACTTGCTGTTTTGAGTACTTCAAATGACAAAAATAAATTGTGTTTAAAATTTCACAATAAACAGTTTAGCAGGAGACAAGAATTCTCTTCCGTTAAGTAGTGCTTAGATGTAAGTTATATTACAAACAAGCTATATTGTGGAGACTGAAAAATAACCTACACTAATAGGAATAATTCTTTTAACCACAATATTAAAAAGTCATTAATTTTACAGTTAGTTTTTGTATTATAAGCAGTCAGGTAGTATACTTTCTATTTCTCGGTGTGTGGCTTTCTACCAAAAGTGCATTCCAATTCAGTTTCTTTTTGTATAATCCTCTTTGCTAAATACAGGCTCAGAGCCTTTGCAATTTTTTACTTCTGTAATGCATTAAAAATAAATTACTAAAGCATATAACCCTTACATTTATAAACACAGTAAAGCAGAAGTAGTCTCACCCACATGCCACTAGTTAAGCCTAAAGTTATCACAATGCAGCAGGCATGAAAAGAAAGTGTTTCTAAAGAGAAACTAATTGTGCATCAGAGTTATCTGATTTTTTGTGAAAACAGCATGCAGAGTCAAAAAAAAAAAAGCAAACAATTGGACCCTAATGGACAAATTCACCTGTTCCTACAAACAGCCTTCCTCGTAATGCTGAAAAATGGAAGAACACATTAGCCTTAAACGGGGCAGAAGTCCAAAATTAATTTGCAAAAGAAGTGCCACAGGTAAATAAAAATGAAATGCTTCAAAGGTTAATTAACTGAATTTTCATAAAAAAAAAAAACATTTGTCTGACAATCCCAAAAAGATCAAGAAAGCTTGACCACTGCCACAACCCTTCCTTTAACACATTGGGAGAAAGAGGCCTCCAAGACAGTGTAGCCAAACACCATTACAGCAAAATCAGAACATGCAATTAAGTGGTCATGTCAATATGTGATGATGTCATGACATGGTGGAGCGCCGAAACAACGTAAGAATGCCTGTTGAAAGAACAAAATAAAGCAAAGAAAAAAAATAAAAAGTGTAAAATATGCTCAATAGCCAGCAGAGTCTGAGTGCCAGGACAATAAGGCTCAACTTTGCGACTGATTTTAATAAAGTTGATATTCCTAATATAATCAAAGAAGATGTACTTGTTCATGCTATTAGCCACCTTCAAATACGGACAAAAATTAAATTCACAGGGAGCATGAGAACACACAAGAGAGATTCTGGGATTGTGAGCAGAAAGCGACATCCAGCCTGAGCCAAGACAAGTAGGGATATCTTGAAAGGTTACTTACACTTTTGTAATACAAAAGATGTTTCGTACATCAAAAAGCAGAGGGGTTGTTATTCAATGATTATAATCTGTTACAAATGAGTACTTTTCTCAAATTGTAACAGGATTAATTTACTCATTACTTCTTGGAAAAAGTAAACCCATTATTAGTCATTTTACTTTTGTGTTACTTTCTGGAAATATGTATTGTGATGAACAGAAGAATGACTGGAGTCCCAAAGAATAATTGGGGTGCCAATGGGGCAACCTTATTTAATGCTACTTTCCAGAAAACAGGATAGAAACAGAGCCAACTAGACTCTATGGAATAAAGGCTTCATCTGAGCCGGTCAGTCACTGGGAGTTCCGACATGGATAGGTTTCTCCGTGAAGTGAGATGGCCTCCACTGGGAATGTCTTGGCTTTAAAGTGCCCCAGTCTAAAGGGGTATGGCATCCGGTATGCTGTGGATGGAGTTTGGTTACCCTCATGGGGCAGTTTCTCCGTGACTGTAGAAACAAAAAGACATGATGCTTACCTTAGCAGATTCTGGAAATTGATCCTCAGATGCTCATGTGTGACAGTACAAGAATGACAACCAAATGTCCTTTCAGTATTTTAATAAAGATGGAAAAAAAACTCTTACAGTGAATATGAATTCAGCAGCTATGTTTGTAAAAAAACGTGTTTGATAGTACATTAGCACTGTTTCAAATATACACACCGTCAAGTAGAGGTTTAGTTCACAAAAGGAATTCTTAATAAAAAAATAAACCTTAATAATAAAAAAAAATGACTGAACCACTTGAACACTTGAAAATATGGTGTTGTTAAACAGTAAAATGAGTCCAGTGCACTTATTAATACAGGGAGATTCACTTGAAAGAGACCCCAAATATTCTGTTTTAACTCCCATTAGGATGAAGCAATATGAACCATAAAAATATGTTATATACCTTGACGTATGTGCAATCGATTGCATTACATGCAGTGCTGAAAGTGGTTTCCGTTCTCTGCCAGACACATTTCAACGTGGTACTCTGTATTCCTGAACGTATCGGCAAGGGTCTCTGTGATGTTTTCTTCAAAATAGTGAAAGGCCTTTTTCGATGGTGGCCTGGTGGCATCAGATCCAGTGTCCATGGTGGCCAAAGCCCCTTTGAAATTACCCTGTTGTCAAAGAAAGACTCAATTTCTGCCATGCTTTTTGCCAATGTGTGACACGTTGCTCCATCTTGCTGGAAGTAACCTTCCGTTAACTCACGATCATCCAGTTGATTCTGACATCACTTAAATGAATTGGTGACCCAATAGGTTCGTACCATGAAGACGTGCTGCTCAATACTGTACGCCACCATCCTGATGAGAAGTCGAGTGACTAAGTGAAGGGGCACAGGTGGTATGCACCCAGAATTTGCAAATGGAGGGTAAACGTCGTGACGGCTGTACAACGCCTACCTCTCCACTCCGACGCAGGGGCATCCCGGCTTGTTCGACGCTCCATATACTGAGGAGCTTCGTCCTAGCGAGAGTTATTACAGAATATTCAGGGCCTATTTCAAATGAATCTCCCTGTAGATTGGCACCAGCTTCACGCAGCTTTTTTTTGTGTAACACAATCAGTATGTTCATGTCTTTGTGTCTCTCCCATCTTGCTGCTCTTTACACTAACAAAAAGGCAATCAAAAAAGCATGTATATTTTCTAATTAACTATCTTTCATTTACTAACAAAGTAAAGATTAGGTAACCTACCTTACTTATATACAGACTTTCCATTTTTACAGGAATGCAAAAAAGATGTGACAGAAAAAGATCAAAATACACATCGGGATAGGCCAGTATATCTTACAATACATGACACTTAAAGCTGTAGATCTGTTCCCTTATGAGATAGTTGATCAAGAAGCTGTGCATCACAATGAACAAAACTATTAACACAGACACTGCTGTTCACTTTTCTCTCTCTCCCTTAAAGTAAAATTAAATCATTTCCTTTATCCACAGTCTTTATTGTCCACTCTCTTTCAAAGTAAAACTCAAAATCTTTATTTCTTAATAAAGACAAAGTTGACCTGAGTACAATCTCAAAGATAAAACTATCATGTCATAAAACAATTCTCATCTCTAACACAGATCTGTTCTTTTTACTATACATAAATGATCTGGACAAGAATATAATCCATAAGCTGATTAAGTTTTAAGTTTGCAGATGATACCAAACTAGGTGGCATGGCAGATAATGTAAAACCAGCTAAGCTGTTACAGTGAGACTTGAACAGAATACTGGCATAGGCAGATTTGTGACAGATGTAATTTAACATAAGAAAATGTAAAGTGTAGGAAATAAAAATGTTAGATTTCAATACACAATGGAAAGTCTGAAACTTGAAAGTACATCTTATGAGAAGAGGTCATAATGGACTTGTCACTGTCTACATCCAGACAGTGTACAGAAGTGATCAAGACAGCTAAAATGATGTAAATGTCATTTGGTGTGCAGTACATGTCAGCAGAGGATATGCTTAAGTTATATAATGCACTTGGGAGGCCTAGTGAGGAAAGACTGAAGGTGCTGAAACATTTTAGCTTAAGCAAAGGTTAACAGGAGACAGGATGTTGAAATGTTTAAAATTATAATGAAACTGTTACTTTAAAAAGCTATAAAGCTGTTACTTTAAAATAAATTCTATACTAGGAACACAGGGACATGGTCGGAAACATCTTAAGGGATAATTTTGCACCAATCTTAGGAAGGTTTTCTTCATGCAAAGAAACTTAGACATGTGGAATAAATTACCAAGTAGTGTAATGAAGAGCAAGATGTTCGGGACTTTTCAGTTTCAACTAGATCTTAATTAGGACAATCTAGGTGAATATCATTGATGAGTTCATTTGACTCAAAGGCCTGTTCTGGTGACTACTTTTCACTCCTAGCTGGATGTTCTTGTAGATCTGGATGTTGGTGACATACAAGCATCAATTCTGCTGGCTGAAGCAAAGACAATCTGTACAGATCTGATAACACTGTAAAAATCAATGTTCTATACGCCTGCATGAACGTAGTGTGCATATACTGTGCAAATGTGGTAAAAGAAGCAGGTCAGGTAGCCACAGTTACCTCCTAGAATGGTATTTGAGATGGAATGACTGTCAAGATGTTTACAGTACAAGTTATTTGTTTAGAAGTATATTTAATGCAATTAAGAAAATTCTAGTTAGTAACTGTCATATGATTACAAGAATTGATACTGTATTACATTGCACTATTTTGTTACTAAAAATGTGTTTAGATTACAGTAATATGTTAAATTGTAATGTGTTACTTCCAAATCTGATAAAATGTGATCACTATTCATGAAATACTTTGGAAAAGATGCAGGGGTGTTACCATAGATAAACAACACCAGGGTATACTAAAATGAACAGAAAAATGATCAGGTGTATACAATCAAAGAAGACAAAATAAACTTTGATTCTGTTAATTAAGTAAAAATGTGCCTTGCAAATGCATCATCTTCTGTCAGTTTCTACTAGGAGATAATATGCCTTAGAACTTTTTACTTCTTTAAATATGAAAATTTGTGAAATCTAGTAAAAGGCTGTTCTGTTACAGTAATTAAGATCATGTAGAATCAAATCATATATTAAATATATGAGGATGAGAAAGCCATTATAACTGATGGAACAAAATTTATTGGTAAAGATTCCTCTGTCACCCAGGCATTTAACATGGTACGCGCTGTCTTTTGCATAAAAAGTTGAGAAGTTTAAGGATATTGATGGTGCTTTTAGGTTTTGTAAAATATTGAACAGAATTTAAATATTCCACTTTCACAGCAATTTTAGTATTCTTTTGATCTACCTCACTAAAAGAGCAAAGCAATAAATACTTTTTTGAACTATTGGTGCTGTTATCAAGTAGAGAATATGCAATTGTGTGTTGTTTTGCTATGTTACATTATAAAGTTAAATGATAAGATCTTGCTGAAGGAAGGCTTTTTATCTTACTCAGCTAAACCCAGTGCTTTCATACTGTATTAAACATCATGCTCTCTGATTGTCTTTCAGAAAGGATTATAACTTTGAATTAAACTGCTCTGGGGCATAAAGGTGTCAGCTTTATTCTACAAAGAAATAAATAAAACAACCCACGAAGAGACCATACTATTAGTTTACTTTGCAAATTTAGGAAACATACAAATAAACAAATAACAATGTACAAGAAAATGAGGTTTGTTGAAAAAATTGGGTGTACTGTATATTTAAAAATTATCTTTGTTATCCATAAATAGCAAATTCAGTCTGGCTATTAAATAACATTGTTTGTTATTTTATTATAAATAAGATGTAAACTGTAAGCCAGTTCTGTCCTGCTATGCACAGCAAAATGAAAGGTACAGTATTTATGTCAGAACGGTCTCTGCATAAATGGAGTTAAAGTTCAAAGTAGTTAAAAGTCTAAACAGACCCATGAAAGTTTGGAAGAAAATGTAAGCCACAATATTAATTAACAAAAGGGGAACTTTAATTTTTATTCTTGTAAGATTAATAATTAATTCAATAAAGACCGGACAATATTAGGAAATATACAGTGCCTTTAGAAAGTATTCAGACGCCTTCTTTTTTTTACATTTTATTTTGCAGTTTTATGCTAAAACTGTTTAAATAATGTTTTTCCTTTATGAAGTAACACTCAATACCCCAGAATGATGAAGCAAAACCAGGATTTTATGAATTTGTGAAAGTGTATTATTCGTACAAAAACTGAAAATACATGTCACTTTGACATTTAGACCTTTGCTGTGACACTTGAAATATGGCTCAAGTCCATCGCATTCTGTTGATCATCATTGAGACATTTCTACACTTTGTTTAGAGTCGACTTGTGGTCAATTCAATTCATTCAACATGATTAAGGCAGGAAGACACCTGTCTATAGAAGGTCCCAAAGTTAACAATATACAGGTCATAAGGTTGAAGGAACTGCCTGTAGAACATAGAGACAGGATTGTGCTGAGGTACTGAAGGAAAGTTACAATAGATTTCTGTAGCATAGAAGGTATCCAATGGAATAAATATGAAATGACTATGACTCTTCCTAGTGCTGGTTGCTCAGCTAAAACTGAACAATTGAGGGGAGATGGACCTTCGTAAGTGAGGTAGCCAAGAGCCCAATGGTCACTCTGTCCAAGCTCCAGAGGACCATTATGGAGACAGAAGAAATTTCCAGAAGGACAATCGCCACTGCAACTCTCTAACTCACTAACATGGGTTTTATGGCAGAGTGGCTAGACAACACATGAAAGCCCGCTTAGAGTTTGGTCTGATGAAACCATGATTGAACTGGTTGGCCTCAATTCTGAGCGTCGCTTCTGGGAAAAAACAGGCACTGCTCATCACTTGCACAGTACCATTCCAGCAGTGAAGCATGTAGGTGGCAGGACTCATGATGTGGGGCTGTTTTTCAGAGCCTACGAATTGGGGACTAGCTAGGCTTGAAGTGAAGTTGAATGGAGCAGAGTACAGACATGCTTAATGAAAACCTGCTTCAGAGTGCTCTGGACCTAATACTGGGCTGAAGGTTCACCTTCCATCAGGACAATGGTCCTAACCACAAAGCAAAGACAACTCTGTAATGGCTTAGGGTCAGCCCTGGGAATGTCCTTGAGTTGCCCATCCAAAGCCTGGCCTTGAACCCGGTGAGACATGAAAATAACTCTTCACCAAGGGTCTCCATCCAACCTGACTGGGCTTAAGAGGATCTGCTGAGAAGAATGGCAGAAAATTGCCAAATCCAGTTGTACAAAGCTTGGTACATTAAACTCAAGAAGGTGCTTCAACAAAGTACTGAGTGAAGTATCTAAATACGTGTGTCAATGGGATATTTCAGTTTTTAATTTTTAATACAGTTGCAAAATTTCTAAAATCTTGTTTTCACTTTGATATTCTAGGGTATTGAGAGTTTCTTGATGAAGTAAAAATACATTCAAGTGACTTTAGCACAAGGCAGAAACATAACAAAATATATTAAAAGAGAAGGGGTCTGAAATATTTCTGAAGGCACTGCACATCAGTTCTGATCGTCTTAGATATGTAAGAGAAAAGAAGAAAAAGTGAGCCACAACAGAATACCAGGCATCGGCTCATATAGTATGTTGCACTTGTTAACTGAATTTTTAGAATCAGCAGCTAATAAACTGACATATTTTTCTAAACCAAGCAAAGAAACTGGTTCCAGGTATGAATTCAATTCAAGGAGGAAACTGGACACTCTTAACCTTAAAGGCCTCCAGCAAGGTTAATTAATAAGAGTATAAAAAGTGAGAAAGAGAGTGAGGAAAAAAAAAGACAGGTATGAGGCCAGGAAAATCTACTGTCTGGAAAGATCTCAGCTGAGTTTATCATTTTTATCCTACAAAATGTCTAATCAATAATTCTTTTATTGCAAAATATCTACAGAGAATAACTCAAAGTGAGAGAGAGATAATTAGATTTGGTACAACATCAAGATGTTGGTGTGTCTCCTCAGCTGTGCAACAAAGAACTGCTAGTCAGAGATGAGCAAAACATATTGCATTAAATGTTTATTTTGTGTCGGTAAAATAGAGTAAATTTTAAATGTCCAAACATTAGTTTAAGAAAAATACAGAGAGATGTTTGCATTTTATTTCAAAAAGTAACATATTAAGTGAAAGGCCAATTTTCAGATAAAAAAGCTTAAATGCATTGTCTTTAGGTCTATAGGCCAGTGCATGATTAAACAAAGATAACAAGGAGGTTCTAATGATCGATGATGTATGAGTTGACTGAACAAACTGATTAACTAAACCAGAAAAAGTTTAACCTTGAAATCATCAATTCTTAAGACCCATTTATACTTTGCGTGTCTGTGTGTATGCCTCTAGATTTTTATGTCTACGTGGTCCTGTACATGTTGACTGTGCATGAGCTAGACAACAAAACATGGACACATTTGAAGAGAAGCTGTGTTCATTGCTACACACACAATTGTAGTATAAATAGAACAGCATGCACGATACCTGTCCTTGGCTGCGTCTGCAGCTGTCAGTGACCGTTCACTTTTTGTGTATACAGTAATCCCTCGCTATATCGCGCTTCGACTTTCGCGGCTTCACTCTATCGCGGATTTTAAATGTAAGCATATCTAAATATATATCACGGATTTTTCGCTGGTTCGCGGATTTCTGCGGACAATGGGTCTTTTAATTTATGGTACATGCTTCCTCAGTTTGTTTGCCCAGTTGATTTCATACAAGGGACGCTATTGGCAGATGGCTTAGAAGCTACCCAATCAGAGCATGTATTACATATTAACTAAAACTCCTCAATGCTATAAGATATGCTTCCCGCGCAGTGCTTGATTGTTTGCTTGTCTCTGCCTCTCTCTCACCCTCTCTGACATTCTCTGCGCCTGACGGAGGGGGTGTGAGCAGAGGTGCTGTTTGCACAGAAGCTGTTTGCTTAAAAGATACTGACGCTCCTCTATAAAATGCCGCTTTATTGCGGTGCTCGGCATATTTAAAAGCACACGTATTGATTTTTTGATTGTTTGCTTTAATCTCGCGCTCTCTCTCTGACGTTCTCTGCGCCTGACGGAGGAGATTTGAGCAGAGGGGCTGTTTCAACAGAGGCTGTTTGCTTAGAAGATACTGACGCTCCTCTGAAAAATGCCGCTTTACTTAAAAGCACACGAATTGATTTTTTGATTGTTTGCTTTTCTTTGCGAGCGCTCATTCTCTCTCTTAAATTCTCTGCTCCTGATGCAGACACTCATTTGAAGAAAAGATATATTTGCATTCTTTTAATTGTGAGAAAGAACTGTCATCTCTGTCTTGTCATGGAGCACAGTTTAAACTTTTGACTAAAGGGTGTTATTTCATGTCTAGAGGGCTCTAATAATGTTAACAATGTGGGAGAGTTTATAAGGGCTTAAAATATATAAAAATAACCGTACAAACATATGGTTTCTACTTCGCGGATTTTCATCTATCGCGGAGGGTTCTGGAATGCAACCCCCGCGATCGAGGAGGGATTACTGTAAACTCGCCTTTCCACCTTGGAAAGAGTGAGCATAACACTAATGCACACCATGGTCATCCTGCATCACCGGGGTCTCTGATATACAGAAATTTTGTAGCGGACAGCAATTTCAAAAGTTTGTGCTGTCAAGGCTCTACTGACGAAGCACAAGGAAATGGTTAAGGAAGAGAGTTAGAAATGCAGTGTTTCACCATTCAGTGGAGAATAAGAGAGATAAATCAAACTGAACTCACATAAACCACTGGGGCCCAAGCACACCTCCTTGCAGTCTGGGGAAATCATGTCAGATGTTTTCTTCATGGAAGAGTTGCCTTCAAAAAGCTATTCCTCCAATGTGGAAAAAAAGCCTACGCACACAAACACAAGATCTGATCCAAGCAGGAGTTTGTCTATAGAAGAGAGATGAGTATCTGCATTCAATGGTAAAGCATGGCTTTGGTTCCCTACAGGTTTTACAGGTGGTTCCTTACAGCATTAGTGGATCCTCTACACTGAGAAGTACAAGCAGATGCTCATCAATCTGACAGTCCTATCACAGAAGCATCTGATTGGTCCTAACTTCATTCTGTAGTAGAACAGTAACCACAGACATATGGCTAAAGTTATAAGGAAACACTCTTCAGTAAAACGAAGAAGGTATCCTGCAACATGTTTTATGGCCTCCATAGAGCCCTGATCTCAACATTATCAAGGATATCTGGAATAACTTGAATAGACAGAAGCAAGTGACACAGACACAGTTTCGACAAGAGTTAGGGCAATTCTTCGGTATGTTTGGAACAAACTATCTGCCGATTTTCTTATAAAACTGCATGATGGTAAACCTGAAAAAACTGATAATATTTTAAAGGTAAAGGATGGTTAATACAAATATTGATTTAATAATTTTTTTTTACTGTGGATACTGTTTACTGTTATTTTTACTACACTTCTTTTGCATTTCTAACTTTTCTTTATCGGTGGCGCAGTGGTAGTGCTGCTGCCTCGCAGTAGGGAGACCTGGGTTCGCTTCCCGGGTCCTCCCTGCGTGGAGTTTGCATGTTCTCCCCGTGTCTGCGTCTCTTTCCTCCGGGTACTCCGGTTTCCTCCAACAGTCCAAAGGTTAGATGTATTGGCAATCCTAAATTGTCCTTTGTGTGTGTGTGTGCCCTGCGGTGGGCTGGCACCCTGCCTGGGATTTGTCCCTGCTTTGCACCCTGTGCTGGCTGGGATTGGCTCCAGCAGACCCTGTAGTTAGGATATAGCGGGTTGGACAATGACTGACTAACTTTTCATTATTTTTCAAAAAAGAATGTTTTACATGTGCCTAAGACTTTTGCAGCGTACTATATGTATTTTGATACATAACATGTTCCATAAAACACAGGAGTATACAAGATTCTATGAAGCTGCAAGTTTTCTGTTATATTAGTCACTCTACTCCCTATAACCATGAGAAAGAGTAATTGTCTTTAGCTGCATTTGCATACGATTTCAGAAAAATGTATTCTTACCCGAACAGTAGGCATGCCTTGGATAACTGAAGCTTCTTGTTCTCGTAAAAGGACCAAAGATGAACTCTGGTGCACCCACTAAGACACTATGCTGTTTTTTGAGATTACTTCAGCCTATCCTTCTTTCTTTATGAAGAACCACTTTAGATGGAGCGCTCTTGTTGCATAGCTCTCTGAGTCAGATTGAAGTTGAGTGCTGATCTTCATGGTTTGTCTTTAGAACATAATATTGTATTAGATTTTTTGGAGTGGTTGGTGTTTTATTATTGTGGTTTTAAAATTGACATAACTAAGAGTCCCAAACCACGTGTGTTCCTAAAGCATTCCAGAAATGCCCACAAGAGGGAGAAACCCCTGGATAAATTCAAAAAGGGCCATGTAGAATCTATATAAAATAAAGATTTATTTTCAAAGGTTCTGTTAAATAGTGAAACTTTGTAGAGTACAAAAAGACAAAAAGGAGTTTCCAGCACGACATTACAAGGCAAAGAAAAGCCCAAAAGTTAAATCCTAGCAATAATCAAATAAAAAAGAATGAAATGTCAAAAATCCAGCAAATAACTAAGCACATGAAGTTCACAAAAAGCACAAAAACTTACCACTCGAAAGTGCATTGGAAATGAGCTGCCAGAAAATATGGAGGACATTCTGGATTTATTTGGCACAGTGATTGGCAGGTGGTCCTGCGTCTTGGAGGACCACTCACAAAAAACATGGAACATAGCACAGGCACAGAAACTAAAGCAGACAAAAAAACAAAAGTAACAATCACATTCATCAATGATTCAGGATTGAACAAAAAAGATATAAAACAAAACCTAGAACCTCAGCCAAGGATGAACCCCTAGCTGAGATACAACAAAAATTAAATAAAACTAACCGTTTATAATATATGTATATACAGTAAGATGAAAAAGGTTTGCTATGCAGCAAAGTGGTGTCAGAATTTTTCTGGAAAAATAACAAAAGGATTTAGTGGAAAAAGTTTTGTTGAGCACTCCAAGTTCGAACATTTTCGTTACAGTTTTACTTTTGTTTTTTAAATTTAGCAAACTTCTTTATACTCGGCAATCAATAGCTTTGACTGTGTTTTAGCCTTGGCTGCAAACTACACTCCCTTTTGTAACGTTCCCTTAATCTCTACCACTTGAATTAATTTATTTATATTTTTGAAAACATATCAGCTGCTAATCTCAGGTAAACAGATATGAGAGAGCAAGGGTTATATATTTAATTTGCCCTCAAATGGTCAGGAGTTACTGTTTAAACTTAAAGAATAATTGAGTTTGAAGGTGGATTAATGGATGTGTTAAGAAAAATGGGTGGATGAATTGGTTAAGAGAAAATAAGGAAAACATTTACACCCAACTGTTCTTAAAAATGATATACCAATAAGAAACATATATTTTATTTTATAAAGGTTTAGAAAACAATAGTAGTCTCATATCTGACACACTTTATCATATCTAAAAATGTTTTTCTAACTTTTTCTTCACATGTAAAGCACTAAAAAAACATTAACTTATGTTGTTAGTGATATTACAATATTCTTTCATGCAAGAAAAAAATTAAATTTACACTCACTTGGCAAATTATTAAGAATAACTGTACACCTACTTATTAATGCAATTATCTAATTAGCCAATCATGTGACAGCAGTCCATGCATAAAATCATTCAGATACATGTCAGGAGCTTTAATTATTGTTCAAATCAAACACGAGAATGGGGAAAAAATGTGATTTCAGTGGTTTAGACTGAGGCATGATTGTTGGTGCCAAATGGGTTGTTTGGAGTGCTTCTTTAACTTCTGATCTCTGCAGCAGTCTGCAGAGTTTACTCAGTACAGTGTGAAAAACAAAAAATATCTTGTGAGCAGTATATTTACAGATGTGAACACCTTTTTGATAAGAGAGGTCAGTGGAAAGTAGTGTGGGAAAAGTTTTTTTGTCACACTTTTGGCCTGTTAATACCAATCAATTATCGCTTGAATGCCACAGTCTATTTGAGTATTGTTGTCGACCATGTACATCCTTTCTCATCTTCTAATGGCTACTTCCAGCATGAGGATGCACTATGTTACAAAGCAAACGTCATCTTAAACTGGTTTTATAAACAAAACAATGAGTTTAGTGTTCCTCAGTGGCCTTCCTAGTCACCAGATCTGAATCCAACTGAACACCTTTGGGATGTGGTAGAACAGAAGATTTGCAATATTACCATGCAGCTGGCAAATCTGCAGAAATTGTGTTATGCAATTACGTCAACATGATCCAGAATCACAAATGAATGTTTCCAATATCTTGTGGAATCCATGCCATGAAAAACTGAAACTGTTTTGAGAGCAAAAGGAGGCCCTACTCGGTGTTAGTATAGTGTTTCTAATAATTTGATCACTGAGTGTATATCCTTATAGATGTATTTGAGGCTCCAGTCTCTTTTTCATAGCATTGTCTTACAGAGATTTAGGAGTTGAAGACCTCAATATTCCAAGTGTACATAAACTAGCACTTGAGGTCAGGCCATTTTGGAATGCTCAACCGGGTGTAAGGAATGTTGTTTTGGCACCAGCATTTAAATTTAGGTGATCCATTTCTATTGTTTGCCATAATATTATTAGAATCTGACACAGCTTTTTATACTGTACCTATGTTATATACTGTATCTGTAAAAATTAAAATCGTTCCATTCTTCAGAGCTGTTGCAGTGAGGGGCTGAGGTATCACCTACTGCACTCAGGTCCCAGTCTGGTGGTTTGTCATGTGGTGGATGTGGCAATGCGCTACCAGCACATGGTCCCAACCTCCTTCCTCCTCCTTCAGGATTGGCTGTTATATTGTCTACTTCTTCCTTATATCCTGCTGAAGCATCTGATGTCATCCCCTCAAACAAGATATTCTGCTTATCCCATTGGAACGGTAGCATTAACGTGGACAAATATATGTTCACAAGGACAAATGCATCCTAAAACCACCCTGCGACTGTACCCTAATCACAGACACAAGGGTATAGTAGTAGTAGTAGTTGTAGTTGTTTTATCATATGTACTGTACAGTTTACTGTGAAATTCCTCCTTGCTTATCTGATTAGCATGCATCACATACGGCATTATATCATAGATAGATAGATAGGGGGTTGGCACTGGTTAAACAGACTTTGATCTTGCATATTCTAAAAAATCTTAAGCACTTGTAGTTTTTATCCCCCTTGAATGATGTCATAGGAGTTTTGTCTTGCTCTCCTGTAATACCAAATGTAATAGCAAATATCTTACTTTTTCTTTGCTAGCTTAATTTAGACTACATTTCCTTATGTTTCTCTTTTGGTAGAAGAAAAAGTGTAAACACTGTTACATTTAGTTATCTATTATTCAAGTGATTGTGAATTAACTTCACCTTCTTTAGTTCAAATAAAATTAACAACAGGTGCACTAGAGAGGCAACACCAAGACAACCCCCTAAAACTGAATGGTTTTGCAGGTGGTGGCCATAGAAGGTTGCTCTTTCTTTAACTCTTCTGACTAATTCTTTTCTAGTTATGTTTTTTGCTAGCATTCTTGTCACTTTTGGTAGCATGAGGCGGTACCTGCAGCAGAGTCAGGTTGCACAGGCTCCTCCATGATGGCATATACATATGTAACATTGTATCGCATAAAGGTTTGCTGTGTTTCCCAGCATAGTTGAAGAGCATGAAGGAGATACCAAGAACCGGATCATTACACGAGGAGAGCTGGACAGGGCTACAGAAAGGCATCAACCCACCAGCAGGACTGGTATCTGCTCCTTTGTGTGAGAAGGAAGAGGAGGAGCAGAGCCCTACAAAATGACCTCTAGCTGGCTACTAGTGTGAATGTATCTGTTCAAACTGTCAGAAACAAACTCCATGAGGATGGCATGATGGCCCAACATCATCTAATGGGACCTGTGCTCACCTCACAGCCCATCAGCGTGCAGCCTGACTGGCATTCCCTAGAGAATACACAATTAACAGCTCTGCCATTGGTGCCCTGTTCTCTTCACAGATCAGAGCAAATTCAAATTTAGATGTGAAAGAGTCTGGAGATGCCATGGTGAGCGTTGTACAGCCTACAACATCATCCATGACCAGTTTGGTGATGAGTCAGTCATGGTCTGGGGACACATATCTTTGGAGGTTTCGCACAGACCTCCATGTGCTAGGCAACAGTACCCTGGCTGCAGTTAGGTAATGGGATGAAATCCGCAGAGCCATTGTCAGTCATTGTGCAGTGGGCCCTGGGTTCCTCCTGGTGCAGGATAATGTCCGTGTGTGTAGGCAGTTCCTGGATGATGAAAACACTGATACCCTTGAACTGCTTTCATGTTCCCCAGACCTGAATCTAATCGAGATCCTCTGAAACGTTATGTATCGGTGCATCTAATGCCACCAAGTATTGCCACAGACTGTCCAGGAGCTGACTGGTGCCCTGATACAGGTCTGGGAGGAGATGCCCAGGACATCATCTGCCATCTCATTAGGAGCAGCCCCAGACGTTGAAGGAAGTGCATTCAAGCAAGTGGGGGCCATACACACTATTGAGTCACATTATGAGTTGCTGTGATGAAATTCACATAAGTTGCATCAGCTGTGAATTAAGTTTTTGACTTTGATTTTCATTGTGATGGGATGGTGATTTTGGTTTCCATTGACCATTGTTACATCATTTTTTCTCAAAGAATTACACAATATTACTTAGTAAAGATTTTCCACTTGAATATTTTGTTCATTGAGATCTAATTTGTGATTTAATTGTTCACTTACTTTTTTGAGCAGTGTATATATTTCATAATTGTAGTCATATTTCCTGAACCATTTATTGTTTACAACAGGGTAAGCAACATTGGTCCTGGAGGGCCACAGTGGCTGCAGGTTTTTATTCCAACCCAGTTTCCTAATGAGAAGTCAATTATTTCTAATGAAGCGCTTATTGATCAAGTGACATTTTTCTGCTTCATTTTAGTGGTTGCTTGTTCCCCACCCTTAGTTGCTTATTTCTGTCTTAAACAGCTGCAATCAGCATTTTTAATGGCTCCTTATTAGCAATAAGATGCAAATCACAAAGGAACCAACAGTTCCCCATGTAACTTGTTTCCATTTAAAACTGTGTGGATTCATCACGCAGTATTTGGTTTAATAAAAAACTAAAGAGAAAAATGTGATAGGCTGAAAGGTATCTGTTTTAGGCTACAGATCATTTGGATGTTTGCAATGGAAAAGAAAAAAAATCTACAATATAAGAATAATACCTTGCAGACTAACATGCCATAAAATTAAATAAGTTCTGAGACTGGCAGTCACTGGTTTCTAATTAAGCAACTGGGTTGGAATGAAAACCTGTAGCCACTGCGGCCCTCCAGGAACGACGTTGTCTACCCCTGGTATTCAATATGAAATAAGTGTACTATAGAAAGCCTTTCTATTCATATACAATTTAAAGATCGATTTACATTGGTAAAATATAGAATTTGGATTGTAGATCTTTCTTTAAATCAAGAAATTTAAAATGTTATTATTTGCACTGCTGTTCTGTACTTTGATTAATTCATTACTGAGCTCCATAAGACAAACTCAGTTAAATCTTGTCATGCAGTTCAGAGCTGATATACCATGCAGAAACTGAAATGTTAAGCCAACCAAACTACAAATCAATGAAATGTTAAGTATTGATGATGTCAGGTAAAGTAACATAATTTTAAGATCAATCTTTTTATCAGCTAGCTTGATTTATTATTTGGTATTATTAACGGAATCTGCTATCTGATTCGGAACACAATGCAAAACACCACCTGTGAGCCATCTGAATTCTAGTGTGAGTGAATGTTATAATTTTCCCTAAGACTATGTGGACCACTGGGACGTGTACAACCACCCTAACTCGACACAGACAGGCAGATGTACAGGTGCAGCACACAACACACTTTTATTCAAGACAGGGGAAGTGCTTTTCTTTACTCCCCAGAGCACAACACAGTACAGAGCACCAAAGTGCAAGGTTCACAGTCCTTTTCTCTTTCTCTCTCCTCCGCTTTTGCTTTTTTCCACTTCCACTCCTCCCTCAAGCTTCATCCACTTCCTCCCGACTCTGGCTCTTGGAGAAGTGGCCGCTGGCTCCTTTAATAAGGCACCCGGAGGTGCTCCAGGTCCACGTTCTGCTACTTCTGGCCCCACTTACGGGTGTGTTGGAAGTACTACAAACAAAGGCTCAGCAGTTCTCCCGGCACCCACTGGCAGTGGCCATGGAACCCAGCAGGGTTGAGCTTCCATGTTCCAAACCCGTGACACTGCTGCATGCCAGCGGGACTGCCCTCTAGAGCTCTGGGGGTGGTAATGATCTGGATATACGCTCTCTCCCGGGACCTTCTATTATAGGGGGCATCCCAGCCGGACAAAGGCCCCGGCTGTCTGCCACAAATGTTTATATTGTGACAATACCGCTATACCAGTGCTTAACCTGACACAGACAGACGCAAGAGGCACACTTATAAAAACAAATAAATGTTTTTATTTCTTTTCTTTGCCTGTGGGCAATGCCTTCCCCGTTCCCTACAAGCACAACACAGTCCAACAAGCACAGTACCACACAATTCTTCTCTTTACTCTTTCTTCTCTGCTCCTCCTTGGCAAGCTTTGTCTCCCTCCTCCTGACTCTGGCTCCCAGAGCAGTGGCTGCTGGCTCCTTTTAAAACACACCCGGAAGTGCTCCAGGTGCTTGAAGACAGGGTGTGGCGGAAGAGCTGTTCTGTAGGGCTCAGCACCCCCTGGCAGTGCCCACAGATCCCAATAGGGCTGCACCAAACTCCAACTTCCATGAAGCCCTGCGGGAGTCCTAGGCACCACTGCAACCCAGGGGAGGTGCCATCTAGCGTTCCAGGGTAGGTCCTGGCCAGGCTTGCTCCCCAGGTCCATACATTGAAGAGGCATCCTAGCCAGACAAGGACCCCAGCCGTCTGTGACAATATACTCTTACTGTGCACACTCTAAGTGGACATACATTCAATTTGAGCCAATTGCATAACAGTTTAGGCAAGTATAAATAAAGCCACTCAACAATGTTAGACGGTGCAAAGAAAGTTAACATTCAACCTTGAAGTTCACATCACATCAAACACACTTCAACTAGCTTATGGTATATTCACTTTATTTGCCTTGTAAAGCTCAAAAAGCTATTAGATGCTTTTGGTGTTTGTGTTTTCTTATATATGTGTAAGAACAATTGTAATAATTCTACTCATAAGTGTTTTGCAGAAAAGCAATCTAACACCTAGTATGAGCCATGGCTTTCAGTGGTGTGTCTGCTGAGCTTTGCTTTCAGCATTCCCCCTGGTTTTGCTGAGTGCCGCTTCCTTCTCACAGATTCAAAAGAAACAGCATATTGCTTTTGTTGTACTTGTCTCTCAGCTCCCAGGAGTTTAGATTTATGGATGCTCAGCTAGTGTACCTCTGCATTAATTAGCTATTTACCAGGCTATTGAGCATCTGTGTGAGCCCAAATAGACTAATTAAAATCGTAGGCAGAACTTAATGGAAAATATCAAAAAAGATGTTTTTGTTTTTGTTTCTTTTTTCCTTCCGTTTATTTTGATAGCCAGTTCTCAACTTGGATTGTTTTATTATAAGTCCATAAAAATAATTTGTTTTCCTAAAACGCATAAACAGTGACACATAGTGGACTTGACACAGCGGTTTGTTTTATATACTGTAGTTTAATGAGCTGTTGAAAAAAAATGCCTCAAGGATTCCGTATACAGGCTACAACTCTAATAGATGGAAAATCAAGATATAATGTCTATGTCTCTTATTTGGCAAATCAAAATGAGAATGCAGATCTTTTAATCTGAAGGATATTTTTAAAAGCTCAGGGAAACTTTGACACTAAGTGAAATAACTTTCAAAGATGAAACCATCATGTGCCCAAGATAATTAGACTGTTATTGCTGGCACTTATGCCAGCTTAGCTTGTTATCTTTTTAATACTGTTTTTATTGGTACGTGGGTGTAATGTTTGTGCTGCTGCTTCACAGCTCTGGGTATTTGAGCTCAATTCATGGCGCAGTCAATGTGTTTGTAGAGTTTGTATGTTCTCCCAGTATCTGTGTGGGTTTTCTTGGGTACATCCTAATAATGTGTAAGTTGGCAACACTGAATTGTCCTGGTATGACTGAATATTCCCGCATCAAGAACTAGTGTACCATCCTGGACTGGTTCCTACATGTGCTTAAATCAAATCCTTAAATTCCATGCTAGATTTTTCCTTGAAGGGAAAAAAGCAGTGCACACGCAAAAAGAATCATGCATATGTTACATGCCATACCAAGTTGCTTTTATGAATATTAAATCAACACAAAACTATACACTTATGCTTGTGCTCTTAGCTACTCCCTGTCACCGCCCTTCAGTTACCATATATGGCATAAAAATAAATTTTCTGAATATTCATGATCTAATCACCATATAAATGTGCCCATCTTCCTGAGTGACCTTTGTACTATAAACCATGGAGGAACTGAGGAAAATAAGGCAGAAAACGAAAATGAAGTTAATGTGAACTTTAGGTATTACTGATTGTCTGTCTGCAGGAGGAGCAAATAAAATAAAAAACAAGAGTGGGAGCAGCTGAGTCGAGAGAGCAACAGCAATCTCCCATTATGCAGTGCCCAGACCAGTGCTAGTACATGGCATGAACACAGTGCTTTTGCAGAACTGCAAGATAGTAAGAACATTCTTATTGAACATGTAAAAATATAAAACCATTCTGCCAAGTAAATGTTAATGTTACAATACATATAACCCCCTTTACATTCAAATTACAACATCCTAACGTCTTTGAATTGCCATTTCGTTGATGACCTGAGGAACACTGTCTGTGTCATCCATACACTCAAATTAGCCTGTCTCAGGAGGCAGAGGCAGTCCATGTTTGTGAGTTATGTTGTGCAGTACTCCACTAGGCCATCTCAATGCAGCAAATGTTTCTGGAGCTGGACAAACACCACCATCTACCTTTTAATGAACCAATGGTCCATTCTGTCATTATTATTACTATTTTTTTAGCAGATGCTTTTATGCAAGACTTACAAAACAAGTTATAAATATATTTTATAATATATATATATCAGTTCTATCACCAATCATGTGTGCAAGTGTCTGTATCTTCTCTCTTGTGGTGTATCCACTGTCTTCTGAAAGATTTTGAAAGAGTGTCGTGGGGTGCACTGGAGCCCATCCCAGCTAGCATAGGGTGCAAGTCAGGAACAAACCCTGGACAGGGTGCCAGTCCATTGCAGATGTCTGTACTGTACTAAACTTAACTGCAATCAATTAGGTTTACTTACCAAGAAGCCAGCCATCACACACAGCATGGCCCTGACGTCTGTTTCCCACATTATTTGATAAAATAAAAGAATCCAGGGTTTAACTGGACCACCTCAGTTTTTTGTGAATTTTGAACACATTTGAGTATCATATATAATAACTGAAAGAAAGTGTTTTCTGTTTACCAAAGGAAATTCATTCTGTGATGATGCCTTTATCACAACATGCACGCAGTCAATTGCACCTATGAGAAAATCAGCAATCACTGCAAATTGCCTATTGATCTCGACTTGCTTAACCTGATTGTAAGGAAAATTAATGTATCTGGTGTAAATGAAAGAGAAGAACACAGAAAAAGATCTGGGGTAGCCACCCCGTATACTTGGAGATTGGCAAAAGAGCAAAAATCATCAATATGTCTTTACAGAATTAAGTACAAAACAGAATTGATTCATTGATTTTATTGTTGGACACAGGTCATGACATCATCATCCAGGAAACGGAAGTGGTGTCATCATTGCCTGGAACCAGAAGTGATGTCGACAGGCCCAGGTGGAATTTCCCTTGGGTGGTCTGCAAGAGAAAGAGAGAAAGAGATCACTGCCACCCCATGGTCCAGCGTGGGATTTCCAGCTTTTGAGCCCTTTAGCTGCCTCCCATGTGCACATGTGTGACACGGCCCTTACCTCAGCCCGGACCCATTTAACCAAGGGGTTGTGATCCCGAGAAAGAGCATTGGCATTGGCGTGAAGAGAGTCCCAACAGTGAATGAGCAAAAACTTGTAAGGCTGAATGTCCAAAAACCACCTTGTGACACACAAGTTTGATTCCTTGTGTAAGGCCATCTACTGAAAGGGTGCATGATCTATAACCAAGGTGAACTCACGGCCCAGGAGATACCACTTTAGATTCATAATCACCCATTTCAGCTTCTCTCTCCACCACCATATACCTGGTGCTCAAGACCATCTGGCTTAGCACTGCACCAAGATCTATGTCTGAAGTGTCCGTTTGAATAACGAAAGGTAAAAAAAGTTAGAAGCTTTAAATACCAATGCTGATGTTGGGGCCTGCTTTAGGTCACTGAATGCAAAATCTATTCTGGCAGCTTTGGGCACATGGGGGGATGCAGTGCTGCAGAGAACACCAGCAAACACAGAACCCACTATCCCTAATTAACTTAACCCACAAAGTCATTGGTGTTGTGGGGTGAAAACCGAATTTGTAAAGCTGCACCACTAACCTCTCTACAACTGTGTCATCCATGTTCTGAAAACAAAAGTTTAATTGCAAAAAAACTGTCCTGTATCATCAAATCCAAATGTAATGTACATTCTGTTATAAAAAGTAGTTATGTTCAGTTCAAGTCTATTTTCACAGAACTTCAATGTTTCAGTTTTACCTAGGGTTAAAAATGACTATATCCTAGTGGGAGCACCATACAGAAATTAAAACCTGCGCTGAACAAACTGGCACAAATGCCTCGGGCTTTACAAGACAGTCCCTGAAAGTCACATTGTTCCAATTTCACTCAAGGCATCCCAAATTTAATGCAGCAGCGCCCCGCCTGCTAGTAGGCTGCTGATGGCCTCAGTTCGTTTGGTTTGGCTGTGCATGTGAGGGCTGGTAACTACTTTATCCATTGGTATTTTGTTTCTAACATGACATGTACACAAAGTGTGCAAGAAAAGCAGGATTAAATTAACAGAAATTAGAAAAAAATGTTTATCAAGCAGAAAAGTAATAGAGCTGAAGAAGACAAAAGATAACAAATCAGGTGCAAGTAATGGGGGCAAACTTTAAATGTGAAGTGTTGAGGAGACACATAATGTGAAGAAGTTGCAGAAGCACAACACAGGTTAAAAGCACATAGGGTGGGCCCTCCTTATCAAATTTAACAGTGACTTTGAGCTGGTTGTCATGCTTGTGCATCTGGGGACCACTTTCCTGGCTGTGGTAGGGTAAGCCGTTCCACCCCGGGATGAGAGGGGGTATGCGGTGTCTTCAATGCCACCGTTACACAATTTCAGACTCCAGCCACCTGGAACTGTGACCATAGGAAGGGAGAACTGAGCCACAGACAATGATCACCACTCCAAAAAACAGAATCCTGGCTTATTGCAGATGTGCTTATAACTATTTACAGTAATGTCTTGCAAATATATACAGGTCAATGCAAGAACATTAGTAAAAACAAGTAAAATTAGTGAGATGCTATATAGAATAATTACAGTGACACCACAGCAAAAGGTGATAAGAAAAAAATCCACCAAAAATAAACCAAAAGTCTTTTTCAGTTCACAAAGGGATGGACAGAAAAGTAATCAAAAACTAAGGATAGAGAGAAAATTATTCAAAAACAAGAAATGAAAAAAAATTATGCACAGAAAATGATGAAAAAATGAACACCCACAAACAGATTATTTCCACCCAAAAAATATATACAAATTGGGCATTAACTGTCCTCACTAATACGTACAAACTTTAAAGCTCTTCTCTCTGCTCTACCTGCTCTGCAGCAAAGAAGTGTCTCCAAGCCCGAGACCAGTCAAAAGATGACCCCTGGCGGTCAATTTTATACTGCTGTCGCTTCTGTCTAGCCAATCATTATTAACATTTTCTGGAGTTCCCCAATAGTAAACAATGTTGAGTCACACGCCATATGTTCACTTCTGATCAGGTGCAGTGTCACTATTTTAAGTCTTCCTTTTCCCTGTGCATGCGTATGTGTTTGCCGGCTGCTCGTTCAACTCTACAGGTAAGTTACGCAGTGAACTTTCACTTACTTTCATTCTTTGCGTGCATAGTCTCTCCTAGCATCGTGGTAATTTCAACGCTCTGCTCTTTCCTTTCCACAGCAACATCAGGTGCATGCTTTGCCATTTCCAATGCTTCAATTTGAAAATGCAACACTGGATAATATAACGGCACTGGACATGTGCCATGGCGTAATGCTGGTTCGAACCCGGAGAAGCCCTCTGACTCAAAGGCCTTCAAGTCAGGAGGCGACTCGGAAGGGGGCATTAAACACTGGGGCAGCATTGCCCTACCACCATGCTCTCACTTGGAGGAGCGCTGAAAACCATGATTAGCTATAAACTATTATTATAAGCTATAATAATCACTACTTTTCAAATGTCTTTGGACTCTGCTTATCACAGAGTGCTGACATTGTGGAAGAATATATGCTTAATTTGTATTGTATTTATGTGGATATATAGGTCTCTATTCAGGGATTTGTATTCTGCTCTGTTAACTTTAAATCCTATCATTATCAAAATATATTTTGTTCTTTAACAATAAGTGATGAACTGGGTTTCACAAACATTAAATAGTTTTGTACTAGTTATATTCTTTACGTTTTAACCAAATTTGTATTTTTATAGGTACTTATTAAGTATATTATACCCATAGCACAGGCGTTCATTAGTGTTTATTTTAAGTTGAAGTGACTTATGTCCGGTTTTTGTTAAAGGAGTATCTTTGAATTCAAAGATAGACTGAAACTGATAAAACCATTCATGATTTCTCTAAGCAATAAAGGTGTGTGCATAATATGTGTGCTAACAAACGGTCACCAAAAAGTAACTAGACGTGACCTAACTGTTGTTTAATATAAACTAAGCAGTTTGGGATTGTTTTTTGACGTAGCTAAGAGAAAGGGGATGATTTTCAAGCTATATAGAGTTGACACTGTATTAACTGAGTATTCAGGACTTTAATGTTAAAGTTCTGGATCAGCATTAATGCTAATAAAGACCTTATTTTTGTTAAATTAAAAATTGTGGCTTATTTTTCTTCCACAATTCTAATATACTTTTTCCTCTTCTGAGTTAAGAAAATATGCCCAAAAAGGACGACTGACCCTATCCCACCACACAGAGCAAACTCCGCTGCACCACTTTGAGCAAACTCCATTCGCTACGGTCTCAGCTTGATAAAGCTGGATGCACAGTTGGCTAGCACAAAGAGCCAAGGTCCTGAGTTCAAACCTGTGCTTGGTCATTTTCTGTGTTTTCCCTCTTTCTGTGTGTCTACTGCAGTTATTCATTATTTTCTCACATGTTAAACTTACACATGTATGTTAGGTTTATTAGTGGGTGAATGATTCACTTGTGATCTTTATAGTGTTGCTTTCTGTGTTCATTGCTACCAGGAAGTTTCTACAGCCTCCCAATGGAAAAACAGATTTAATAAATCGAAGGATGAACATTTATCGTGGCTGCAGGCATAGTTTAAAAAGTGATAAGAATGACTTTAATATGGTCAATGAAAAAATACTATTTTTTTTCCTGGTGAGCCTTCTTTAAAAATGTATGAAAAAAAGAGGCAACTTTATGCTAATCAGTGTTTATTTTTTTAAACAGCACTTGAAACATGCCGTCATTCTTGCTGGCAGAAATTATTCCTACACAAATTACAATTGAATATCTCACCTGAAGCCAAAAAATGAGTAGTACTTTCACTTTGTTGTTGGTACTAACAAAATGTACTTCTCCATTTCTCTCTTTATCCTTCAGTAATTTGAACAGTAAGATTTAACATATGAACAGACGCTAAAATCTTTTTTGTCTTAAACTGCTTCCTACAACTCAGCCTGATCACCTTGTTTTCCATTATTGGTGCTTTCTGAGATCTTCTGGCCTTTCAGAAGAATGAACCGATCAGTGCTCTTACAGCCTTGGATGCATTATTTAAAGACTGAGCAGTCTTACACTAGCAAGATTAATATATTTAACAATTAATTGGGCTTAAAGGTATATCAAGTTCTAAGACATGTATTGCATTCTGCAGCATTATACATAAACCCTTTGGGTCTTTGTCTTTGTGCAAACCATACTAGTGTTGTATATGAATGATTAAATGTATGCATTTTTCATATAGGATACCGAAATCCTATGAAGGTTATTTTTCCCTATTAATTTTTATAAAATTCTTGTACTGTCTGCAATTCCAACCATAAAAACGTCCCCAGATATGATGACTCAGGAGGCAGACAACACCAAAAACAATCTTACCACTGTTCACCAGCTTAATTTATGCTGTTTGCAAGCAATGCCTTAATAACATTTCCCTTTCTTGACTCCCTGATTCTTATATTGTGTGCATGCAGTGGTCCAGTAGGAAGGATATAATGGTGGGAAAATGGTTAACACTATTGCCTCACTGCACTTATGTGGCAGTTCAGTTCCTGACCATTGTATCTTGTGTATGAGTGCAATTTGCAATGGGATGAGATCCTTTCCAGGGTTTGTGTTTGCCTTGTTCCCATTATGGTTTGGATGGGTTCTGTATCCTTGTGCACCAGTACTAGGTAAAGAAAATTAATAAAATGTTTTAAATGTATTCATTGCCTATAAAATGTATTTACCCCTTGGAACTTTTCACATTTTATTGTTTTGCAAAGTTGGATCAGAGTGGATTTAATTTGGCTTTTTTAATATTGATCAACAGAAGAAGACTCATCCATTCAATATCCAACCCACTATATCCAATGTTAATGTGAAAACAGATCTCTGCAAAGTGGTCTAAATTAATTACAAATATAAAACACCAAACAATTCATCACTTACGTATTCACCCGTATCAATTCAGTATTTAGAAGATGCACCTTTGGCAGCCAAATTAAATCGATTGTAATTTAATTAAGACTCCATGAATACTTTTTATTGGCACTATACTTTAGGTTGCCTATGCAATGGATATTATGTGTTTCTCAAGCATTGCACAAAGAATGTCAAAAGGAATCAAAATTCTACAAAGCAAAATCTTTAATTAAAAACAGAGAAGTTAAATCACAAACATGCTGTTAATGGGTCTTTAAGGAAATAGATTAACTAGATTATTTTTTCTTAACTTAAAAAAACACTATCTTCATATATAATTTCTCTTAGAACACATGCAATAATAAGATATTCTTGTTCAAATCCTAAAATACATTTTCAAAATTGGACAATTTAGCTAAACAAAACAAAATGACTACCTAAACCCTAACCTAAACCCTAACCCAGAGTAGATTTAAAACACCTGGTTTTCCTCATTTTCAACCTTGACTGAAACAAGCTTCCCATCTAATGCCTACAGAGATATTTAATTTTTGCAATATGTAGCATACATCTGTTGGAATCACAAATTAAAATCTAAATTTACCTCTCTGTTACAATCATTAAACAGATGACCCTTTAAACAACATTAAGCACAAAGTGAGCTTAGGATGAATGGCTGGAGGTGGTTTCTTTACTTACCACAGAAAATGCAGTTCTGCATATTTCTCGATAAAACAGATAATGGGCTACATGGGCTCACATCTATATGACAATTTTTGCAATTTCGAGTACATCTTGCATCCTTCATTGCTTTTGTTATCAAATCTCCTATAATACTGTAGGGTAAGCTTTATTTTTTTCAAGTCCAGAATAAATACTTTGTATTCCCCCATAACTATTATTTAGTTAGATAGACTTTTGTTAAGTTAATTATGCAACTCCTTTAGTTTCCAAACTGTTTCTTTACACTTAGAAATGGTTAATGACTCTTTGAATCATCCATCTGCCTGCTCATTATCTAAGCCATTTAATACCAAGTTTAGAGTCAGCAGGGGCCTGGATCCTATCCCAGGAGAATCAAGTACCAAGTTCTGTGCAAGATGCAATTTCATGACAAGACACCCATAAACACACTATGACATCCACTCATACCAGGTCGGTTTAGAGTCACCAGTATGTTGGATACACAGGTCTTTGAGATGTGGAAAAAAAGTGGAGTACCTGGTGGTAAAAATATGACCCACCTAAAATGTCGAAAATAGACAGTGCCCAGCTGTGAACTTGGACCTAGTCTGATGGAACTGTTAAAACAGGCACATTAACTACTGTTGTCTTCCACCTTCTGGGACACCGATAGTCATAACCAAGAATGGACTAGGGCAAGTGAGGACACAATAACAAGTTTTAAGGTGCAAAGGGCATTTTATTCAAATTGACAAAAAGGCAAACAGTGTGTTTCCTCTCACTCTGCAATAAATAACCTATGTAAGCAATAGTGCAGTGCATGAAGTAAAACCCATGAAGTAAGTTAACACATAATTAAATATATAAAACTAAGAATAATACCAGAGCCACATTCAATTCCCTTCCATCTCATCACCAGTGATTTTTTCCGTCTTTCACTCTTGTCTCTCCTGCTCATCCAAGGAGTCTACACGGAAGGGCTGAAACACAGGCGAACACAGTCCACCATTCGACTCCTGTTCCAGCCATCTCTCATCTGCGGGGAGACACCAAGACAGATTTTCTCTTTTTCTCCTTTTCTCCAAGGTATTTTCTTACACCACTTTTATTTCTTATTGATCTTTTGTGATCCCACACCTTTCTTCTTGATCCACTGACTTACTCATGCATTTTTTATAGGCTTATAAGCATATGTTGTTCCCTAACAAATTATCGAGCACTAATGGGGGATGAGTGTGCTGACTGCTTTGTGGATGTAAACAAGCAATCAGCCAACTCTCATATGAAGCACTCCACTGCCTCACAGCTTTTCCCTCCAGAGCCTGTCAGTACATTAGGAGACTTAGGTATTCGCCTTGGGTGCTATTTATGAAAGTTACGAGGCGTGTGCTTTGGACACCAAGGGAGACCCCCCCAGGTCATAGAAGAATGATAATATTGTCCATGGTATGTACACAAAGGGGCGCTGTTTGTGTTTCTGAAGGTCAATTCTTTCAAACTTGCATTGACTCCTACAGTTTTGCTGTAATGCCTAACAACAGAGAGCACACAGCACCTGTGACAACATATCTATTCACGTTTACCTTTTATATATTGATGCCATCGAATGCCAATGTATAATCTAATGCTACAGAAAGGTTTTTCCCTTGCATCAGGTTATGTTTACTTTTAAAATAAATCTGATCTTTGGGTTAAAATCACTGCTCCTACTCTAAGCACCACCTTCATGAGGCATTGGATTGGTTTAGAAATGTGACACTCAGTGGGCCTTCTAATTGCTCCCACCCAGTTTGAATGCAAAATTCACTTATGGCTGTCTCTAGACGTATATATTATATGTCTGACTTCAGCAAGACGTCTGTCAGTGCAGAGAAGTGCAGGGCCTGGTGTGGAAGCTAGAACACGACAAAGAACATTTGAGTTTTTTCTGTTTTTTAATTTTATACTTGTGCTTACTTACTGACCATTAACCTTCTCATAATACCCATGCAAGAAGCATGTGCTGCAAGAAACTGCACAAGATAAAGTCAACATAATCTGGTTACCAGTGTGTGTGTGTGTGTGTGTGTGTTCTGTTTGGGTGTGAGGAGGTCAGAGCTGATAATGGAGACACTGTCTCTTGCTTGCTATATCCTTGCTTTGCAAGAAAATAACCTGCAAGAAAAGGAGATGCCTGGTCAAGGAATGATCATCATCATCTTACTACTTCTACTTAGACTGACTGAATATTTAAAGCACCCAGTTTATATGATTCTGCATATTGCTTTATATATACTGTCATTGGTTTTTAATAACATAAAACGTAATTTACAAGCAAAAACATATTCAAAAGCATTTAAGGATGTTCGGATCTAGTACGCAAAATGCTGTAAAATTGGGTTTACACAAAGGTTTGGAAACAAAAAACAGTCCCTGCCATTAGAGGCTTCCTGAGGGACACTGGCTACAATATGGACAGTGAGACAGGTAAAAAGTAACAAGTATATCATTGATCTTGACATTTCTTCTCATCCATTAGGAAAATATACAATGCTGAAAGTTAAGAAAAAATACAAATAGCAGTTATTCTAGTCTAAGATGATGCAGAAGTTTAATTTTATAACAGCTAATGACTGTAATTTGGCCTAACATGTGTGACAGGCAGTGTGTGCTTGTACATGTGTGTGTTTGTGTGTGATCCCAAAAATCAATAAAACGGGTTGAGGCAATGCATTAGTGTTTAGAAAAGACTGAGGAAAATGTCCGCCAAATATTTCACATTTGGAATGTATGTACATACTGAGATTTTCATGAGTATTTAGTGTGCCTGCAGCTTATTTATTTGTGGTGTTTTAATGCATTCCAAGACAAATAATCTCAGTATCAATTTTACTAAAAGAGGAAAGGTTTAGATTGGATAAATTGGATTTACACAGGAGTCTTGCAGTTTTATGCTTATATATCTCAGATTTAGTGACTACCATTTTGGTTATCCATTTTTCTTAATTTGATTTTAAAAAAATGATGGCCCAGCCTTTGCACATTGATCACTGCAATATTTCTTTAATTTAATGTTCTCTTTTAATGCACTTTCATGAATTTATTCACTAAGTGTCAAGTCTAAAGCTCATGCTGGGTACAGAGCACACAGAAATTTAGAAGAATAATGGGAAAAGCCTTTTCAGTTTTTAAGATTAAATAAATAAAAACTGCAGTATTTATTTTTTTATTGTTAATGGTAAACCACTTTTCTATTTCCATGCTATTGACTCAGAATTAATATTTAATTTACATTCCAATACAAAGCAGAGTTATATGCCTTCAGCTTCCAAATGTATATTTTATTTTAACAGACATGGGAAAAAAAAGTTAAAAAGTTAATGATGAAGAAATCAAAACAGCGTTAACATTACTATTTTAGAGATTACGTCCAAGAACATTTGTTTCACGATGGATAATCAGCTTTAGCAACATGAAGGACTAAAGGAAAAAATAATGTTAACATTAGAATTTTCCATTGGTTTAGTTTTTTGTTAGCTGACTCACTCTGATCCTCTTAATCACATACCCAGTTTCTAAAACCTACTTAATAGTTTTCATTTTAAGGTCACAATTGACTGAAGCCTCTTCAGGCAAATTTGTGGGTCAGAGGGGGACCCACTGTGTTGTTACCAAAGAAGAAGTAGAAATGAAGACAAATGAAATCAACTGATACTCGTAGCAACTGTGCTCACCATTGGTCTTTTAAAACACTGAAAGGGACAATTTATGAACAACAGAATTCTTACTGATGAGGAAACATCTATGAAACACAGAAAAGAACAATGATATTTCCATTATAAATAATGAATGATCAAATATATGTGTTAATTATGAAAACACAAATGAGTAGGTCCAATAAAGTATAAGCAAAGCTGAAGTCTGAAAATACCTACTTGCAAAAAAAAAAATCAGTAAAATTGAAAGGATAATGTAAAAAGTCTCAGAGACAACTCAAGAAAAGAATGGAAAAGTAGCAATATATATTTGAAGTCTTTACAAATACAAATATTAATGGAATATTCCACACTGATATTAAAACACACTTTAAGAACTGTAAATTAAATTGCTACAAATGGTGAATTTACTTTACTAAGAAATCACTTTGCATTGGAGAACATTCTGATAACTCTAACTTCACAAGGAAACAGACAAAATGTATTCATTCATTCATGTATCCATTTTATAGCCCGCTGATTTAGTTCAGGGTGGTGCGAGGTAGTTCGTTTTCATGCAACCGTGAGAGGCAACACAGGGACCAACACTTATGGGGAGCCAGTTCATGAGGGAACACACTTGCACACACACATATCTCAGTCATACGGTCCCAGTATGGAATCACTACATTGACTAAAATACATTTGTTTGAGAAGTGGGAGGTAATAAAACCCCAGGAAAAAATGTGCTAACTGCACATACAGCAAGCACTGTAGCAACTGGGATTTAAAACTATGACTCTTAACCTATTCCAGCATGCTGCATGTGGGACAAAATAAATTATTAAGAAGTGGAGACCAATAAGCCCAGTGCCAGCTGATGCAAAATAATGAAACGATGGTCAAATAAGGCAGAATATTATATGTATGGCAATATTATCAATTACATCCAGTAAAAGAAGATCATGCCAGAAAAATGACTTCAGCTCCATTGCCTATTGAAATGAGTTTAAGAAAAGAGCAAACTAACTAAGCTGTAACGACAACTTAGCTGCATTTGCAGATGATAAACATTTAGGTTGTTTAGCAGTTTATCTAGAGTTATCAGAATTCTGAAAGAAGCAACTGACAACTATGAAAACTATGTAGATAAAGTTAGCTATGTGGCAAATGAAATTTAATGTAGATAAAAACCTTGGGTAAAAGAAGATAGTTGCTTAATGAGAAAGTATTGTGAGTCCTAATGGAATTCTCACTGTCCTCATCTAGAAAGTGTACTCTACAAAGGTCAGTCAAAAAATTCTATGAATGGATAAGCTCAGCATTTTTCAAGTTCTTTATTAACATGCAAGTTAAAAAAAATCCTGCTCACATTGGCAATTTACATTGGAGTTAACCGGAAAACTAAAGCCTTAAAACTTACCGAATACATGTTTTTTATATCCAAGAGTTGCTGTTTTCAGTTATGTGTAAGTTCACACCTCAAAACAACTCGATCAAAGTTCACACAGATTAAAATGAATAAATTCACGTTTATGGTTCACTATTGGAATTTTGAACTTGTTCATGTTCAGTTCATTTTGGGTTTTTTTAAGGAGTGGAAATACATGACCCATGAGTTACTTTTTTTAATTTTACATGCCTTATATTAGGCTATTACAGTGTTATTGAATAAAATGAAGACTTTTTTATTTAAATACACTTTGTTGAGTTATACCCAGCAACAAACATGTATAACCATAAATGCTAATATCCTCCAGGTCAAAAAAGAAATTAAACAGATGCAAGTATACATATCAATTAACGTTCTGTTTCCAACCGTGTGACACCAATGGTGACTGTGGAACCAGCATATAGGTGAACTAACCTATTACACTGCCAGTCGAAATTCAGGTCACATATTGCAAGTCCAACGGGGAAAAATATAAAGTGGCCTTGCGAAGTACAATGTTTTTCTAAAAGTGAAACCAGAGCTTCACCGCATGCTCGTGTCAGCAGGGGTGCAGCTTAAGCACAAGTAGGCAGACACAGATAGTGTTTATTTGATTTTACATTATTTTTTCCAAATACAAATAAATGGCAAAAAAATTGTACGAAATAAATATTCGTAAAAATCCACTATTTGTACTTATCTGAACACCGTATTCGGATTCGGCTCCACCCCTACATTACAGGGTAAGGCAAAATGTTTAATCTGAATGTAAACTAGATCCAGAATGTTACATAAAACTGAACTAGATAACGTTAAAGTTCTTCACTTGCAAATACGTTATGTTAAGTTCACCGTTCTTAGAAAAATGAGCTTGTTCAATGAACACACTCTTTCGAACAAGTTAATGCACAACACTGGCAGTTTTTGGTGTGCAAGTAGGCTGTGGAGGGTCACTTAAGTGATCTACAGTGCTGCATGATATTAATCTCCCGTTGGATATTTCACAGATGGAGATCCACACTTGTTTCACCAAATGAGACCCCTTCCCCCAACACTCATATTCGATTTCATTGGGGGGGCATCAGTAAACTTATAAAGTGAAACTGCGCCACAAAATCCATCATCCAACCCGCTGAATCCGAACAGGGTCACGGGGGTCTGCTGGAGCCAATCCCAGCCAACACAGGGCACAAGGCAGGAACCAATCCTGGGCAGGGTGCCAACCCACCGCAGGCGCCACAAAATCAAATTATATAATTCCTTAGTTTAGATTATAGATCCTGGAACAAAGCACAACATTTAGCATTTCCATACATATATGGACAGGTGTATACAACAAACCTTGTGAGTTCAAACATCTTGTAATTCTTTTTGTGACAATGATTACATCAAAGCCCTAGGATGAAGAAAAGTGTATACTTTACAAGTAATCAAACAAGCTTACTTATATTTAATTTTACTCCTAGGTTTTCACAAAAGAAATCTTTTGTTTTTTTCTCTGAAAGAAATGTATACCATTGATTGTCTCTTTTTGACATCCTATCAGTGCTGTCAAAAACATAGTGCTGTTTCACATTTTCACTACTAGCTGTAAATGCCACATGGGCTAGATGGTTCCTTACCCATACGGGAGGCTCCTAGAAGGCAGACAGGCATCCCGGCCAGGGTGGAGAAGGGGATCAGACCTAAAAGAGAAGGCCAGAAACGACGGACGGACAGCTCACCGGAGGTGGAAGAGGTCACTGGAGACGTTTTACTCCCCCAATACACTAGATGGTAGCAGCCCCGGATATTGGTGCCCAGTAGGGAGCCAGTGGGGCATGCTGGGAAGTGTAGTCTGGCAACACAGCCCAGCTGGGATCCATGGGTGCCACAAGGGGGCGCTGGAGGGAGATGTGCTCCCCAAAATGGTACTTCCCTATGACTTGGAAGTACTTCGTTCGGCCAGTGGTCCTGGTACTGGAAGTACTCCCGGATCCTCAATAAAAGGGACCACGCTCCCTTATCCAGGTGAGTCAGAAGTAGGAGGAAGGAAGGCAACACTCATCTGGAGGAGGGCAGTGCGGTGGTAAAAGTATTTAAGGAGAGATTTGTGGATTGTGGAGAGTGAGATTATTTGTGCTTGTGATACTTTGTGGAGGAGATTTGAATAAACCTTCCGTTATCTGAACCCAGAACTCTTTGCATGTTCGAGTTTGGGGATTTGGGGCTTGCTGATGGCCTGGTTTCCATCACATGGCATAACATCAGGAAATGCAGGGTACTTGAGAAAAAAGGGTTGTTTGTTGTTTTGTCCTTTGGTGCCCGTGCAGTTGTTTCTTACTCTTTTATCTGCAAGGCTAGATTATTTTCATTATAAACACTTTAACACCAAACTATAGCTTAATACCTTGTCTAAGTGAGAGGGATAACACGAAAGAGGCTATAAACTGAAATGTACAATCTCAAAAATAAATTAACAACAAAAAGTTTAACAAATGAGCATCCACCATTAGACAGAGGTTTACTGTAATCCAGAGACATTTGTCAGGAGATGCTCTTCAAAGCATGCAGTAGGCCCTCCAATGGAAGTAAAGTGATGTAACTTGTTACATTTACTGATTACCACAAAATATGAATGCATTAATCAATCATCTGCCTACTTGTGCAAACTGCATTTTCTTTTAGCATTTAACATATTTTTAAAATTGTCATCAAACAGGAATATATCCAGGTATAAGTTGATAATACTTCTATATTGAGTGCATTCTTTTTTCTGTAGTCTCTTTTAATGTCACACTATAGAATTTCTCTCTTAAATCTTTTAAACTTTCCACCTCATGCCATACAGTAAATGGCAATTTTTATAATCTTGTACAAGCTCTCTTTGCTTTAATTATGTAGCAAAAGCACTTCAATATTGTAAAAACATCTGCATTAGCAGCAGTCATTATGATTACCCTGATACTTTCAAGAATGTGTTAAAGCAAATATCCCTTTGAAAAAAAACTCCTTGACACAGAGGGATCCAGGCTCCACATCCTTTTTACACATTTTAGCACTTCTTACACCTTAAGTGTAGCTCCATTCTTCTTTTGTGCTGCTTCTGAATTTAGAGCACCTTCACATATACACATGAATGGCATGCTCCTTGGAGTATGGGCTTTGAATTATATTGTAGTGTTACTTGAAAATGTTGGAGACAATGGAATAGTAGATAAACTTGTTACTTTTACAACCTCAGCGATGACCTATGCAGCTCCAAAATCTAAATGAGTTCCTTCCCTCCTTTTTGTATACCATTTCAGAAATGTGCTTTCTCTGTAACCCATAAACATGGGGCTTGAGGTCTAACAGACTAGAAGTAGACACATTGGTGGGAGGAAATAGGATTATTAAGACAGCCCTGTGTGGGCATTCAAGAAGTATACTTTCCTCAGGTTTATGTTTAATTTTGACCATGACAAAATATGGTTTTAACAAATCACATACTTAACACATGTTTTCACATTGATATTTCCCAAATGGAAATAATATTGCTTTAAGTTGATTTCACTATATTAGTAATTTTACCTTCTACCGAGACTATACCAATTAAATCCTCCAAACCTGTGACAAACATATAATTTACAAACATCCATGTTTAATTATAGAAAGGCTTTTGAGGACACCTCTCCTGAAAACATAAAGCACCTTTTTCATACACACAGATTCTTTATAATGTAAACCCACAATATAATGCTTAATTCTCTGTTACTATTTTAGTTTGCCTATTCTTACATATAGCAACTTTTGGGAATATACAGTACATAGTTACAATGTAGTTGCACCCAGTACTACAGTCTACTAGCAGTTCCTTTAGATATGAGAGGAGAAGTCATCTCTCTTCACCCCTCTTTGACCTAGCTTAATAAGGAACTTTGTTCCCAGCCCCTGGAGGTAGAATAGATCAAACTTGCAGGCAAAAAAGCAGGCCTAGTAAGTTTGTAATCTTTAAGCATTATTCAAGTAGCTAGTGCCATAAATGAAAGCAACTGTAGTGAGGCAATTCACCACACAACCTGAATAGTCCTGTAGTACTGTAAACAGAGGAAGATCAGCAGGAAATCTGTCCAGATGGTGCTTGTCCTGTTGCTGGAAGTATCAGCAAGGACAGAAAGTATTATGAGTTTGAATTTCTGGCTTCTCATCTTCTCTGTTTTGTCTCTTGATCAGCTCATTTATCTGATCTTACATAACTATATTTTACCAAAAGTGGCCACTTTTGAAACTCATAAAATTAAAATCTTGTTTCTAACATCAGCTATTTTAGCTCATGCTTCCGGTGTCAATGGAAGAAACAATGCAACCTGCTTGTATAACTCAGAAAAATCTTATGGTGCTTGCATTATGGTTACAGTTTTATTTTATACATTTAATTTAAACAAGTTCCTCTCTCTTATCAATAAAAGCTTGCATAGCCAAGCAATACCTTAGACTTACAACACTGCAAAACTTTTTACACTTTCTCCTTAAACTAACTTTCAAAATATTCAGGTAATTCTTAAGCAAACACAATACTCAAGTAAGCTGGTTTAGCACAGGGATAACATGTCTCTGTAAAAGCAGACTTTTTATGTTATAAGAAAGATTCTGCACCCAACAGTCCACAAAAGCTGGTCCTTAACACATTGCATTTACTGTGAAGCTTATGCTAGATGGGATTTGAGTTTTAACATTAAGAAATAACTGAATATCTAGGAAAAAAGTGTATTTTTTTCTGCAGGCTTTGCATTTTAGTTATTGTAAAGATTTGGATGACACAGAGATCAATTCCGGGCCCAGGACCTACTTAATCATTTTTCTAGCAGAGGTGCAGGACAACTCCTGGAGAGAAATATCTTAACCAATGTCAATGTAACAAGTGAAAACCTTCTCAAATAAGACATACTTGTTATAGACCAAGCTTAAAAACTGAAATATAAGATTGTCCTCAAATAGCTACAGTAATTACTGTAATAGTTGACCCTAACTGAGAGCAAGCTTCATTTCACTTCAATTAGGTTTTACTCTGCTTCTTCTGATGAATTTTAAGGTAACACTAGGCTGGGCTAGACAGGTGAGGAACACACTATCCTCAGCAACTTCTTCCAACCCTTCCTAGAGTATTTCCAGGTGATTACAAACCAGTAGAAAGACAATGAGAGGAAAAGAGACAGAGGTATAGTAATGCCCCAAGGGTAAATTAAATGACCGGGAGATAAACTGGAGTTGAAGCTTAGCAAAGATTGTAACTAGGAGGACAAGTTGAAGTGACAAAATGCAAATTGGCACCTAAACTCGTAGTCAAAAACTGAAGAAAGTAAGTCTGTAGAGAAACCAAAAATCATGATAGAACTTTGAAGTTGCTTGTAAATTTGTTTGAGAAATCTGTGAACTCGGACAATTAATTGACTTCAAAAGCAAACTTTATACACCATGACCGCTAATGTCACTTCACTCATGGCCTAGCAACTGCATGGCTACAAGTTTTAAAAATCACAGATCAGGATAGCCACCATTTCCATTCATCCATCCATCATCCATCCCGCTATATCCTAACTACAGGGTTACAGGGGACTGCTGGAGCCAATCCCAGCCAACACAGGGCACAAGGCAGGAAACAAACCCTGGGCAGGGTGCCAGCCCACTGCAGAGCCACCATTTCGAGCAACCAAAAAAAAAGATGTTAAGAAACTAAGAAAGACCAAAAATAGGTCATTTTAGTTAAATCATAATTATAGATATGTAGACATGTATAACCTAACATATAAGTATATGTAAATAAGTACATATATAGAAGTGAACATATATAAAATAGTCACAGAAGCATCAGTATTTTTGATATAACTTGTAACTTGTTTTATGTTTCATATAATACAACATGATATATGTAAATAAAATGCAGATATGCAAATACGACATACCTTGTTAGTTGAAAAGTCCTTAGCAGTATCACTTCACTTTCAAAACAAATTACACACCGAGCACAAGCAGCCATGATCAGCACAAGAAACGTACGATGACACACAAAGTACACAAAAACACACGATTCAAACACTCGGATTCAGCTAACAGTTACAAATCTATTCATTAAAGGTATGTGAACCCCGCCCGGACACAGACAGGCGGACATGTTGGTTGAACA
>JANRMT010062849.1:18725223-18756622 GCA_026402145.1 Polypterus bichir lapradei
CCGGGCGCCGTCATAAGTCTTCCCCCCAGCACTTCCTGGTGTGGCGGAAGTGCTGGGGTAACAGGTCCCCAAGGCATCGGGGCGCCTCCTGGCGGTGACCACGGGCCCCTACAGGGTGGAGCTTCCATGCCCTGTACCCGTGGCCCCCAAAGTAACCCGGAAGGCAACCCCCACGTGATCCAGGGTGGGCCCAGACCCACATCCGGTCCCTCAAGGCGTCCCGGCCGGGTCATGGCCCCTGGCATCCCTGACAGGTGTTACACCAGGTTGTCTACAAAAAATTGGCTAAATATTCAATATAAAAATTGAATTAAGATTTTTTTCTTACATACAATTTTTGATCAATCATAATTTTCAGAGGCAATGTGGGACTCTAGATTTGTTGAACTTGGGACAGTCCCATTTAAATCAGGACACTGGCAACCCTGGCCACAAGTAACAAACTTTGCAAAACAGCAATCCCCATGGAAAAGCAAAATGGTATCATGGTAAAATGTAAATAAATAGAAAATAATTTAAAGTCACCCAAAACAAGATAACTAACATCAGAAAGCTCTTCATTGATATATGAAAAGAAATCAAATAAATCCTAACCAAAAGATGTACAATGATGACAGATTTTAATAGAAATCAGTGCCCATGGCATTCTTACTACTTGTTCAAAAAGGGAACCCAGCCACCATGGGGAGGAACCTCATTTGTAGCAACCTAAAACCAAAGAACATTCCACAAAAGATCTTTCTGTAAGTTCTACAGTAACTACATCAATAATAACCCTCCCTCAGAACACAGATAACCATCCCCACCCCAGACCAAGGTGCAGGAGTGTGTTTGCATGCAAGTACTGAGTGTTAGTGTCACAGCTGTATACTAGTCGGGCTGAGCTCCATTGTGCTTTTATGTTATACTGTATATAGAATGTGTATGCTTTATATTTATTGAATAAGGAAATAAATACAGCTTTAACAAGGAATTGTAATTACAAGAAGTATTTAATACAGAATTAATTACTTGATTATTCATCCATCCATCCATCATCCAACCCTCTATATCCTAACTACAGGGTCACGGGGGTCTGCTGGAGCCAATCCCAGCCAACACAGGGCACAAAGCAGGAAACAAACCTTAGGCAGGGCACCAGCCAACTGCAGTTGATTATTCATATAATCAAAATTTAAAAATTATACTAAACTTTGATAAACTTAAGAAATCAATAACTATGAAGAAAGAATGGCTTGAAAAATGCATCCTTCAACTTGAAACCAGAATTGGATTAAAAAGAACAAATGGATAAATTAACATAAACAGGATAGAATAGCTACAAGATACAGTAAACCCCTCAAAGATGAGCAGGACAAGCAGCAACTATAATAAAAGAAATACGTTATTGAAAAAAAAATCTAATGTAAGCAAACAGACCAAGGCATAAACTAAATCTAAATCATAGTACATGAACAAGAATGTAAACCAGTAACAACTTAAATATTCTTAAATATCATCAAGGAAAATCAAACAAAAGAAAGCACTAGAAGAAAGCTGCAGGCAAACACAAGACATTGCTCTCTTGTTACTTAGTGGGACCAGTCACTTAGGAGACAGGTAATCCTAAATTTAATCTGTCCCATCTGGGAAAGGCCCGGTGCTGCAGACCTTCTATAGGAATCATTCCAAAGATTAATTTAAATTATTCAATAATACCAAAATTAAAGTCAGGAGATAAATAATAAACTACAAAAAAAATCAGATAAACCAAAAGCAGAACCAAATCCTTAACCCCATTTGGGCCTGTGCAGGCCGAAGCCTGCTATTGTGCAGGAGTTAGGCTAGTTAAGGTTAGGAGTAAGTCAGGGGCCCAGCCATGAACTAAATGCAGATCTGGGTTTTGTGTGGGTTTTTGGAGGTCTTCTCCATTTTTTGTAGGGGATATCACATCACTAGTGATAAGTGGTGGATCTCCTGTGATAATGCAAGGACATTAATGGAGAACCAGCCACCAATTTTTAATGCTGACAAGAAAAGAGATTTTCTTGCCAAATGGGAGGAAATTTGATATAATACTTCCAAGACAGCTGTCTGAGGTATTATGAAAGAAAAGCTAACATTTATTTTAATGCAAAATGAGGAGTGAATATTTTACACCACAAATATGCTGTGTTTTTTTCTTCCATATTTAAACTTGCACCCTGACAGAAGAATGGCTTTCCCTAAGTTATTAGATTTGTTCATGTGATTAATTTCTTTAAAAGAACACTTATAAAATCACCTCTTTAAAAAGAGGATTCCTGTCCTATTTAGCGCTGTTAAGTTATCTGATTAGAAGTTTGATGTTATTTCATATCTAGAATTGTCGTTACACTGTTTACTCTTATATTTACAGTATTTCTACATGCTGATGGTGTCTTATTTTATACTTAAATCAGCAGTTTAACTTATTTATTATACTGTATATGACTTATGATCTTTAATTAGAGCCTATTGTTGTTTTTATTGTTAACATCAGAATGTGCCCTTTGCATGGGCAAGGAGCTTTATAAATAATATTTACTACAATGACGATATGAAGATGCCAGGAATGAGAATTTACTAAACTGCTGGATATGTTGGTGTCGTGATTTAGGTTTATCTTTTTCCTTGTTTTGAGGTGCAAATAACGTTTTGTGATTTTGGCTTCATTTTAGAAGTGTTATTTTTTTTTTTTTTACATATTTTTGTTATTCCCTCACTGCTATTTTGGCACCTGTGAGCACTGCCATTTTGAGTTTTGGGTGGCTTTCTATTGTTGGTAGTTGTTGATAGCTGGTAGTTTCATCTTCATCACAATAATGCCTTAAAGGTCAGTATTGCAAATGTCCTGACAAGATTATGGATAGTAAGGTGAAACTTTGGGGCATAATTGATTTATGCAGTCAGGAATTGTTCATGTATTTTTTGACAGAGATTTACGGTTTGTGTTTTGGGTTTTATCCCTTGATTTCTTTGATTCTCTGGCAACAAACTTGCACTGGTTTTCTTACCTCATTTTCAGGTCAATTTTGTTAAGAGACTAATTCTCTGGGTAAATTGTAAGGACCAGAAGATAAAAATGTGAGTCAAAGACAGACTAGGCCAAAACCAGGAGATAAAAATATACTCTGTAAGCCTAGCATAGGGACAGACTAAAAATCTAATTTAAATGCAAAGAATAGATCAAAACGTAAACAATCCTAGCACTTGGCCTACTTAGACCTGAAACCAGCTAGCACTACAGATTGGAAGGAAGGATAATCTTGTTGTTTTTTTTTTTGATTTTATTGATTTTATTGAAATCACACTACATTTTTACAAAAATAAGATCGAAAACAAATCAACCCCCACCCCTGAGCAAGAGAGCTAAGCCAGCAGAGTAAAACTTAAAGCTAATAAAAATAAGTAATAGATGAATTAATAAGTGAATAAAGATAAATGGAGAAAAAAAGGAGAAAATGGGAGAGAATCTGCTTCCTCAGTGTTTTAAAAGTGTATTATAAAATGTTATTGATTAGATCCTGCCAGGTTTTGAAGAAGTTCTGCACAGATCCTCTAAGTGAGAATTAGATTTTTTCCAGTTTCAAATAATATACAGTATAACATCAGTTGCCCACTGACTTGGAATAAGAGAGTTAGGATTCTTCCAGTTGATTAAGATAAGTCTATGTGCCAATAGTGCAGTAAAGGTAATCACAGTTTGTTTGTCCTTCTCCACTTTAAGCCCATTTGGAAGTACACCAAACACAGCTGTTAATGGGTTAGGCGGGATTGTGACACCAAGGCTGTCTGAAAGGCATTTAAAGGTTCTGGTCCAAAATGATGTTAATTTGGTACAGGTCCAGAACATGTGGCCTAGTGAGGCTGGAACTTGATTGCAATGTTCGCAGGTTGGATCTTGCCCTGGAAACATTTTGGACAATTTTAAACAAGACAGATGTGCTTGATATATAATTTTGAGTTGAATAATTGTATGCTTTGCGTATATGGAGCTCGAGTGAATTCTCTGCATTGCTACCTTCCACTCCTTTTCTGATATGTTGAGTGAGAGATCCTTTTCCCATTGTCCTCCTGGATCCTGAAAGGGAGGGACTGTAAAATGGTTTTATATATTGCAGAAATGCTGTCTGAGTCCTCAAGATTGATCAATATATTTTCCAGCACAGAGGGAGGTGGGAGGTGAGGAAATTGGGCAGGTTCTGTTTAACAAAGTTTCTAATTTGAAGATAGTGAAAGAAATGTGTTGCTGGAAAGTTAAATTTGGAATGTAATTGTTCATAGGATGCAAAGACATTGTCTACGTACAGATCTCTAAGTGATTTAATCCTAGATGTTTTCCAGACATTAAAAACTGCATATGTTGGCGAGAATGGAAAAAGGTGGTTCTCATGCAGAGGTGCCACAGATAAAAGCTTCTTTATCTTAAAATGCTTCCTACATTGGTTCCATATTCTGATTGAGTGAAGCACAATTGGGTTGTTAGTATATTGGCGATAACTTGCATTTATTGGGGTACAAAGCAAAGAATATAAAGAAGACCTGCAGGATTTTATTTCTATTGCGGACCAGGCCTGTGTCTGTTCATTTATTTGTGTCCGTGTCAATGTTTTTATAGCTTGTATGTTTGCTGCCCAGTAATAAAATTGAAAGGTAGGTAGAGCCATGCCACCTTCTGCCTTAGGTCTTTGTAGGGTCGCTCTTTGGAAATGTGGATGTTTTGAATTCTAAATAAATTAGGTTATGGTTGAATCTAATGTCTTAAAAAACAATTTATTGATGCATATTGGAATGTTCTGAAATAAAAAGAGAAGCTTAGGAAGGGAAGGAAGGATAATCTTGACTCATGCATCATCTTTATTTATACCAGAACTTCCGGTTTCATTATAAGTGTGATGATTGCGGTCACATGACCCATAAATTGTGTCACATAAATAAACGGGAAAAATAAATATAAATTAAAATTATTCTCTAAGTTCCAAACAATGAAAATGATGAAAACAAAGTGGATAGTGAAAGCCAGAAGTAAACACAAAGCAAACTAACACGTTCACGCAGAGTGCAATCACCTTGTCTTTGGGCAGGTTGTGGGATTGGTTACAAACCCGAGATGTATATGTCCCTATTCCCAATGTTAAATATTCCTAACTCTAATTTCTTTTTTTTATTCCTGCCTCTTCCAAAATTGCCAGTGCAACTGCACTATAAGGAGGTACTATATGACCTATTTATGTTCAAAATAAACTGTAAAGAAGACCACTGAGAAGATGGTGATTTATTTAAATTGTCATGATCTGGGCTCTCTATTGCACAAACAATGCTGATTACCAGTCGTTCTCCGAGCACACTTTATTCCAATGTCACTGAAACAAATATTAAGTCTTTTAACAGAGCTTTAAAGCACAGAAGAAAACAAGTCAACTCAGTTTTTGTCTTGTCAATAAAATCTTCTTGTCTTCTTCAGAGCTGTTTTCCTGCAGAGGGGCAGGCTGTTACTTTCTACAGGGATCTGAAAGAGCTGAAGTTGCCGAGCTGGGGAAAGACTTCTGTTATTCGAGAAACAACAGCTTATACAGACTTTTATTACCATGACATATGATCCTATATGTTTGTGTCTTATGTTTGTATGAAACTGTGCTTTATTTGTAATCAAAGCATCCCCAGAAAGCTGGACCTCAGCTTCCCCATTTCAAAAAGCATAAAAACAAGTACATGAGAAGCAGAAAATGGTCATTTCTTATTATAATATGCAATCTCTCAAAGGTCCCTGGGTAAACTGGAAGCCACAGTATGATGTAGTATGCTGTTTAATTTTTCCTTGTTAGTTAACAAGAATGTAGGGTGTTTAGGGTGTTACGGATATTCTATCTTCGTTTCTGCTTCTGCCACTTCTCTCTATTTTCCTGGTTTCTTGTATTGTAAGTTTTCACTCATTTCCTAGATGCCTAGCGCTATTTGAAAATAGCTTTCCAATACATTCCATTAGGAAGCACCAGCATCTCATGGTTTTATACCTGGTTAACCAAGGAGTCATTATCTGAATGGTTTGACTTATGCATCACTCTTTCCTTTCAGCATTTTGTTTTGTTTCAGCCAGGCTGTCTTAATTTTTCATTTGACCTTCAAATAATAGTTAATATTGAATATTTAGTTTCTTGTACATTAAAGCAGAACTTCACATAATGAGACATTTAAGTATAAATGGCTCAATATTTTCCTTAAATGATTTCATCTTGGTACCTTTACTTTACATGGAGCAGAAAAATGTCTTCTTCATTGTCTTCTCGCTGTATATTTCATAAGCTCCTTTTGCTTTTCCTAACCATCTTTCTTCTTCATACTTGCTATCTAAGAAAAAAACATGATCAGGTACATGTACAGGTAGAAATAGAACAGATAAGTTTAGAAGTTCAAAATGAAGCAGTATAATTGTGAATTAAAAAATAATAATAGTAAACTGGACTAAATGGTTTCTTCAAATAAGGATACATGCCTCTAATTTTGCTACTTTTCCTGGATGGAATATATGAAGAATGTTATGCTGGTATTGATATGTCAGAGATAAACTAGATGGGAAGCAATTCTCAAACTGAGAGCTGTGATACTCAAAACAGAATTTTGAATTTAGGGATTAAAGACCCATTGCAATTAAGTTATTATTAATTAAAAGTTTTGCAGTATTTTAAAATTATGAATATGCAAAAAATTAAACTATTTAATTGTAATCTCATACTACAAAGAAATAAAATGGAGCAAACTCGGATAATAAGACACAATTGAAGATTATTTAGGTACATTGAGGTGTATCACCTAAGAAATGCAAAATAAGTTTCTAAAAATCAGGAAATGCAGCAGACCTCCTCCAAGAAAGATTAAACATACAAGAAAGACATTGCTTAGGAAATAGAAGTTGTATAAGGTCTACATAAGAAATACTTCCAGCCTTAATTATGAAGCCTAGAAGCTTATGTGGCATCAGGGAAAATGATAAAATATAAATTTCAAAAAGACTGTTAAAGAAGAATATTTCTTATAATGCTCTTTATAAAACAAACCCAAAGAGGCTCTTTTAATATTTCCACAATAAGAGCAGTCAAGGAGGGCTCATAAAGTTCAGTTCTGTTCTTTTAATTTCTATAAATAATATAGATAAATATGTGAGATTAAAACGTGTTGTGTTGTAGATGACCCTAATAAAGTTAGATTACCAGATGGCAGTCTGAAAATAATTACTGAAGAAGTTAGATATAAACAAATATTTGAAAAAATTAGTTTAACTTTAAACGATATATAGTTTTTCATATATACCAGGATGTAAAAATAAAGAATACCATAAACAGACCAATGCCACATCCGGCATTGTTTCTTGACCTATCCCCAATGCATCCAGAATAGAATCTATTCACCTGCAATAAATCTACTGGACCAAACAAGTCTGAAAACAGATGGATAGCTAAATGCACTGTAGAAAGTACACTTAAGGAGAAAGATTTGGGGGTTTCGTTGGACTTAAAATTATACTCCATGCAGACATTGTACAGAAATGAGTGAAATGGCTAATTGTATGCTGGGTTATACAGTACGTTGTGTGGAGTAAGAGGTTATGCTTTAGATGTAAAGAAAAATTGTGTGCCACTTCTAGCCACTGAGCGGAAAGATCAGCATTGTGTAGTGATAGTGGCACAGCAAATCATCTGGGGCCTCATGCATAACGCCATGCGTAGAATTTACACTAAAACATGGCGTATGGACAAAAGCGGAAATGTTTGTACGTACAAAAAAAAAAAAACCCTCCTTGAACCGCCACCTTATCATGGTGGAGGGGTTTGCGTGTCCCAATGATCCTAGGAGCTCTGTTGTCCGGGGCTTTATGCCCCTGGTAGGGCCACCCAAGGCAAACTGGTCCTAGGTGAGGGATGAGACAAATAGCGGTTCACCAAACCTTCTATGATGAATGAAAACTTTCGATGGCGTTTTCCCTTGCCTGGACGCAGGTCACCGGGGCCCCCCTCTGGAGCCAGGACTGGAGGTGGGGCTCGATGGGGAGCGCCTGGTGGCCGGGCCTGCACCCATGGGGTTCGGCACAGCCCGAAGAGGCAACATGGGCCCTCCTTCTCATGGGCTAACCACCCATGGGACGGGCCAACGAGGTCGGGTGCAGTGTGAGTTGGGATGTGGCCGAAGGCGGGGACCTTGGCGGTCTGATCCTCGGCTACAGAAGCTGGCTCTTGGGACGAGGAATGTCACCTCTCTGAAGGGGAAAGAGCCTGACAAAGGTTGAGAGGTTCTGGCTAGATATAGTCGGTCTCACCTCAATGCACAGCTTGGACCCTGGAACCAATCTCCTTGAGAGGGGCTGGACTCTCTACCACTCTGGAGTTTCCCCCAGTGAGAGGCGCCGAGCGGGGTGGGCATACTTATTGCCCCCCGACTTGGAACCTGTTCATTGGGGTTTCCCTGGTGGATGAGAGGGTAGCCTCCCTCCGCCATCGGGTGGGGGGACGGGTCCTAACTGTTGTTTGCGCATATGCGCCGAACAGCAGTTTGGAGTACCCACCCTTTTTGGAGTCCCTGGAGGGGGTGCTAGAGGGCATACCTTCTGGGGACTCCCTCGTTCTGCTGGGAGACTTCAATGCTCACGTGGGCAATGACAGTGAGGCCTAGAAGGGCGTGATTGGGAGGAATGGCCCCCCCGATCTGAACCCGAGCAGTGTTTTGTTATTGGATTTCTGTGCTCGTCACGGATTGTTCATAACGAACACCATGTTCAAGCATAGGGGTGTTCATATGTGCCCTTGGCACCAGGACACCATAGGCCTCAGTTCAATAATTGACTTTGTGGTTGTGTCGTAGGACCTGCGGCCACATGTCTTGGATACTCGGGTGAAGAGAGGGACGGAGCTGTAAACTGATCACCACCTGGTGGTGAGTTGGCTTTGATAGTGAGGGAGGATGCCAGTCAGGCCTGGTAGGCCCAAACGTGTTGTGAGGGTCCGCTGGGAACGTCTGGCAGAGTCCCCTGTCAGAAGTAGCTTCAACTCCCACCTCTGGCAGAACTTCGACCATGTCCCGAGGGAGGTGGGGGACATTGAGTCCGAATGGGCCTGGTTCCATGCCTCTATTGTTGAGGCGGCTGACCAGAGCTGTGGCCGTAAGGTGGTTGGTGCCTGTTGTGGCAGCAATCCCCGAACCCATTGGTGGACACCGGCGGTGAGGGATACCGTCAAGCTGAAGAAGGAGTCCTACAGGACCCTTTTGTCCTGTGGGACTCTGAATGCAGCTGTTAGGTACCGGCAGGCCAAACGGAATGCGGCTTCGGTGGTTGCTGAGGCAAAAACTCGGGTCTGGGAGGTATTTTTTGCAGCTTTGAGGAGATTCTGGTCCACCGTCCGATGTCTAAGGTGGGGGAAGCAGTGCAGTGTCAACACTGTATATGGTGGGGATAGTGCGCTGCTGACCTCGACTCGGGACGTTGTGGGTCGGTGGGGGGAGTACTTCGAAGACCTCCTCAACCCCATTAACATGCCTTCCAATGAGGAATCAGAGCCTGGGGACTCGGAGGTGGGCTCCCCCATCTCTGGGACTGAGGTCACTGAGTTGGTCAAAAAACTCCTTGGTGGCAGGGCTCCTAGGGTGGATGAGATACACCCGGAATTCCTCAAGGCTATGTATGTTGTAGGACTGTCTTGGATGACACGTCTCTGCAACATCGCATGGACATCAGGGACAGTGCCTCTGGATTGGCAGTCTAGTGTGATGGTCCCCCTCTTTTAGAAGGGTGACCGGAGGGTGTGTTCCAGCTACAGAGGGATTACACTCCTCAGCCTCCCTGGAAAAGTCTATTCGGGGGTCCTGGAGAGTAGAGTCCGTCAGATAGTCGAACCTCGGATTCAGGAGGAACAGTGTGGTTTTCGTCCTGGTTGTGGAACAGTGGACCAGCTCTACACCCTTAGCAGGGTCCTGGAGGGTGCATGGGAGTTTGCCCAACCAGTCTACATGTGTTTTGTGGACTTGGAAAAGGCGTTTGACCATGTCTCTGGGGGAATCTTGTCGGGGGTACTCCGAGAGTATGAGGTGCTGGACCGCCGATAAGGGCTGTTCGGTCCCTGTACGATCGGTGTCAGAGCTTGGTCCGCATTGCCGGCAGTAAGTCGAACCCATTTCCAGTGAGAGATGGATTCCACCAGGGCTGCCCTTTGTCACCGATTCTGTTCATAACTTTTATGGACAGAATTTCTAGGCACAGCCAGGGTGTTGAGGGGGTCCGGTTTGGTTTACTCAGGATTGGGTCACTGCTTTTTGCAGATGATGTTGTCCTGTTTGCTTCATCAGGCCGTGATCTTCAGCTCTCTCTGGATCGGTTCACAGCTGAGTGTGAAGCGGCTGGGATGGGAATCAGCACCTCCAAATTCTAGACCATGGTCCTCAGCTGGAAAAGGGTGGAGTGCCCCCTCAGGGTTGGGAGTGAGATCCTGCCCCAAGTGGAGGAGTTCAAGTATCTTAGGTTCTTGTTAACGAGTGAGGGAAAAAATTAAGCGTAAGATCGACAGGCGGATCAGTGCGGCGTCCGCAGTGATGTGGGCTCTGCATTGGTCTGTCGTGGTGAAAAAGGAGCTGAGCCGTAAGGCAGAGCTCTCAATTTACCGGTCGATCTACGTTCCTACCCTCACCTATGGTCATGAGCTGTGGGTAGTGACCGAAAGAACAATATCGCGAATACAAGCAGCCGAAATGAGTTTCCTCAACAGGGTGTCTGGGCTTTCCCTTAAAGATAGAGTGAGAAGCTCAGTCATCCGGGAGGGGCTCAGAGTAGAGCCGCTGCTCCTCCGCATCAAGAGGAGTCAGATGAGGTGGCTTGGACATCTGATCAGGATGTCTCCTGGACGCCTTCCTGGTGGGGTGTTCTGGGCACGTCCAACCGGAAGGAGGCCCTGGGGAAGACCCAGGACATGCTGGAGGGACTATGTCTCTCAGCTGTCCTGGGAATGCCTCGGGATTCCCCCGGAAGAGCTAGAAGAAGTGGCCAGGGAGAGGGAAGTCTGGGTATCTCTGCTCAAGCTGCTGCCCCCGCGACCCGATCTTGGATAAGTGGAAGAGGATGGATGGATGGATGGACAAAAAAATCCAGATGCATAAATCTGTGTGAACGCCAACTTCCACGTTCTTCTGCTCCATAAATCCTAGCCAGCATGAAAAGTAACGCACGTGCATGCGCCTGCTGCCCCACCCCAACTCCTCCCAGAATTACGCCTCTTTGAATATGCAAATAAATATAAATAGCCCTTAAGCTCAGCGTTCTGTGAAAGGGCAATGGCAAAAGTACGGGGGAAAATAGAAGAATTTCAGCAAATACCAAGTGGAGGCAAGGAAAGACGTACTATTTGTTGGTTTAAAAAGTGGTATAAACAACAAAAGGAAGTTGATCGAGTGATATAGAGAAACTCGAAAGCTCAAGTTAACAAAGTCACACAGTGCCCGAAATAAAAATGAAGTTGTCAGATATCAAAGTCGCTGTGAAAAGGCGAGTCGTAGCCCACCATCTGAGTCTCATATGAAAGCTTATTAGGGTACAGAGAAAAGAAACAAAAAATAGGGACACAGTGAGAAAAAAGCTCGACATGTCAACTTTAATCTCGAAATTTCCACTTCAATCACATATTTTCTTTTGTCATTAAAGTAGAACATCATAAGCTTCATCTTTAAATCGTTTAATTTACTAGTTTCTCAAATACCACCGTAACTAAAGTAGCACGTTAAATGCCTTGTTTTGTATGTGTTCTTCTATGTGCTCTATGTGTGTGAATCACTATGTCCTTCTTAAAGGGCTTTCTCTTCTTCCGACAGGACACAGAATCCATTACATTTGTGATATTACAGCTTTCTGAATAATTAAAATACTGAAATGTATAGGTGATATCATTTCAATACTCATATCAATTAAAGCATGCATTAAACATGGGAACACAGTGGCGCAGTGTTAGTGATGAGCTGTCGCCCTGTCCAGAGATTGCTCCTGCCTCCTGCAAAATGCTTGCTGTGCTGTGCGTGACCATCGATGAAATAATTTACTACAGCAGTACTGTCTCTTTCAAACGTACTAACCTCCAATTCCTGTCCTTCCTTTTCTTTCTCCAAGTAACAAATCACCACACAATCAGCTCTGTTATAGATGTTAAGCCATCTGTAAGCTTAGAACGCAGATTCTTCAAAACTTTTAAGGAACATTGAAATATCTTCGTAGTACATGTTTAATTATTCTATCCATCTATCCTTCCAGTGCCGCGCCAGCCCCAGTAAGAATACAGCGTGAGGCAGTAACAATCCCTGAACTAGCTAGCGCTGCGACACCGTATCCTCACATGTTTACTTATTAACAATATAGATTATTTAAATGATGTTAACATTTTATCTGTATAATATAATAAAGATATTTTGCTGCATTTCATTTTAAAAATGATATTGTCATATGTAAATACGCACTTTATAAAGTGGCTCAGGTTGTGCAATATTATAAGTGTATCGCAAGTTTACAGTGAGGTAATTGTACTAATAAGTACAAACAGTTGTACAAGGAGCACTTGATGGACTGATTGAGTGCATTTATAGTTCTTGGGATGAAACTGTTTCTGAACCGCGATGTCCCTACAGGAAAGCCATTGAAGCGTTTGCCGTATGGGAGCAGTTCAATAGACAGTGCGCATGGCTGAGGCAGTGTGTGCTTGATGCTGCATACTGATAATTTTCTTTCCAATCAGCTGCTGTAGAGCTGTGATTCCACACTTAGATACAGTGGGATAAATACTCTGAGTGGTGCCTTGAGAGGAACAACGCTAAAGCAGCCATGATATTTGGAATAGTTTGGCCATTCCATGGACCATCATATTGTTACAGGTTAATTACAATCAGATGCCTTAAACTAATACACAATATGCAGCTAATTTCAGTGTATCTGATAAAGCCGCGTCAGGGATGTGGATCTAAAAAAGAAAGGGAAACCACACTTAAACAAAAGCACTGCTTTGACGTTGGGTGCCGCCAGTTTGCAAAACCGAGTGGAGAACTTGCATACACCAAGCATTTAGCTGACATGAAAATGTGCGTGGCTTTACACCAAGTTCAGGTTTTATACATTGCGATTTGAGTGTGGAAACAGGAGTACGCAACATTTTTGTGCATACGCACCATTTATACATGAGGCTCCAGGACTGGCTTCCGGCATCTGGTTAGTGTTTTTGTTAGCTACATGAAGAAGAATGCTAGCAGCATTAGCAGAAGCATAACACACCCTGCACATTCCCTCTATGATCAGCAACCATCTGGTAGACACTATAGGGCCATCCAATCGCACACAAACAGACTGAAAAATAGCTTTATTCCCTAGCTGTGACTTTCATCCCCCTGTTCAACTGCTGAGAACTGATTTAAACCCCATCTTGGAATTGTTACTATAAACACATACACAATTCAGCCCTCAAAGGCTGAATCTATTTATTAACTGCTGTAAAAAAACCCCACACTGTTCCATTCCATTCAAACTAGTGTGGTGCTAAGGTGTCATCCATTGAACGGCTGCACTAGGGTCCTGAGGTGGTTCGCCGTGTGGTGGGATAAGCAACGAGTTGTATCAGTGCATGCTCCCAACCTCCTCCTTCTTTCTTTAACATATTGCTGCTTTTATGAGAACTGTCAAACCAGATTTCATTGTACTCAGTTATAATGATAGGTAAAGATTTCTATTCTATTCTAAAAGAAAATTGCAGAGGTTGCAAACACTCTGAATGAGTAAATCCCCCTTTGCAAATGTTAACTGTAGGTATTTTATATCTCAGCCCAATTTAATCCAAGATAGTTTCTGCACATGAATTCTTGAGACATATCAGCAACATTACACTTCGATCAATAGAATTATACAATAAAACACATGATGAAAATGGTGAATTTGTTTAGGATGTTACAGGGTGTACCTTTGAGAAGGACAGCTAACCTCCTCAGCATTAACCCTGAGCATGTCTCAGGCTCAGAATTCTATGCAATTAGGATTAATTCCGAGCAGTATTCAGCTTAATCAATTTTTATGAAATTTGGCACGTTAAGCCTAAACAATGCTCCTCATACTATTCTGTTGCCATTTTGTAGATGAGGTAATATACTGCAAAAAAAAAAAAACATGAATTTTTCTATGCTTTCTACCACTCTATGGTAACTCATCAATATTCAGAAGTGGAGCTTTCAGCATAAAAACACACCAGTAGATAAACATAAAAGCTTTAAAGCCAGTTTTAGAACAAACTGAATGTGAACAATCAGTTGAATCAAGTTATAGTGATGATAATGAGAATTCATAACTAGACATTGACACAGATAATGAAACTGATGCATATGGCACCATACGATCTGTATTATGGCTGGTGAATTTAGTCATGTGAAATTTCTCCAGGGTGCAAGAAGCTTTGAGTTAAAAAAGTCAAAATTATTGCGATAAAGTAGAAGGACAAGAAAACTGTCAGCCACCTAAGCACTGTTCACAATGCAGCAACGGTCAATGTTCATTTCATGGGAAATGTGGAAGTCACTAAGCCTTGCACTGTGGTAATGCAGATCATGCGGATCAGGCACTGACTTACCTCTCATGCACAAGCAACAGATTAAAAATATAAGAAAAGTGCGCAAAGAAACACACTTCTACTGTCCTGATTAGGCTGTGCGTTGTTGATTGTCAAAACATATCACGTGAAGGACATGCACTAAATCTGTATCAGTACAGTGGTAGACACTACACATACCTTTCACACTGTATTTATGTTGTCATTTTAGTATTTACATGCTGCTGTTACACATGATAACGTTTTTCTCTTGACAAAAAAGAAATTCAGATTTTTGGCTTGTTTTTCTAGGGGTATACATAACACTAAACAGGCTATGTAACCTGATCAATAAAAGCTGATAACATCAAAACTTGACCAAGCTAGTAAACAAAAAGGAAAGCTACACAATTTAAAATATTTTATCCTGTGCATAGTCTATCTGCCTAATGCTTATAATAAAATATGAGAAAGGAGTTTATGAGTAAATCTTCGAGGAACTGAGGATTAGGCTAGAATTTGAAAATGACCTCTTTTATACTGTATACTGTAGTTATATTTAGTATATGGGAACTGAGGACTACAGGAGTTGGTGATGGAGATTGTGTCAATTTTTTAAATATTTTTATATATTGTATATTGTGTAGGTGATGTCTATAAATGCATAAACATTTAAATCATGGCATATTTTAAGGTTACACTGTAATATGGTTCAAAGATGTTGGGTGGTGAAGATGCGGTATCACGGTTGTGATGACCATGGAATTAGTAAGGCGTCTGTGAAGTCTGTAGGCTAACATGTCAGCCAGATTCATCAGAATTGGGACTGTCACAAGAACAGTTCATCAAAATAAGTGGAGTGAACGTGGGAAAAGTGTCATTCCTGTTATGTCATATGTATGTTTAATAGTGTTGTGACATTGTTGTTATATGTGTTTTTCATGGGTAAAACAAAACCCTCAAGAGCAGAAACATTTTTTCAGTGATCTTATTTCATTTTCAAAATTTCAAACTAATTTCCAGTAGGAATAGAAATGTGAAATGCCTTCCTGCACTTGTTATAAATATTATTAAAGCCTTAATAATTTATATCATACTACATATGTTCTGAGAACATTCATACCATGGCAGAGGAAGGTGTTTCATTTTACTTGTTTGTCAGCTGTATTTTCCTATTATGATGTATGCAAAAGTCACACTGGACACCCCTCTAGAGAATACAGTGCACAAATTTCTAATCTGCATACACAACTCAAAATAAAGTTAAACTGTATTTGCTGAATTTGGTGTCTTTAAATAAACTCCATTCTACAGGGAAACCTTTTATATGTTGCTGCATAACTAAACATGCAGGAATGTCTTGTGGCAGATATTTTGTTTTTGTGCCGCATGCTCCAATTTCCCTGGGGTATACACTATTGTCTACTAGCAACAACATCAAAGTTCAATTATTTTTGAGGAATTGACAATGTGGATCGCATATATGAGGTGACAATGTTGCAACCTACTAAAATCCTTTGGGGATATTTTTATAATATTGTGGTTGTCAAATTATTCATATCACTTATAGTATTGTGACATTTATAAATTAGGATAAAATGAGGAAGAAGCAGATCATAAATTGGAAAATGTATTGAAGTGAAAGTAATTTTTCAGGTCTGCATTGCCGAACCTCCTGATTTAAAATGCCAAAGAAGGAAAGTTTTTACAGATGATAAAATGTACTGTATGCCTTAATATCAACTGAAAACTGAAACATTATGAAACATGGGGTACAGTGTACATGTTTATATTATTAAGGATAAAGTATTTTAAATAGATAGAGAAGCTAGCAACCCTTCATGCATGGAAGTTTAAATCTTCATGGGAGACATGTTTAGAGTGGCAGGCAGTGCACAGTAGCAGTTACCCCTGTGTATCCCCTCATTTGTACACATGAGCTTTTGTCAGGGATGAATAACAGACAGGGGCAGCAGCTCATGGTGGGGAGTTAAAGAAAACATAGTAAAGTGGAAATGTGAGCAATATTCCTTTAGGAGTATTTACATATTACTAGAAAGAAATAAGCAGGCAATTTCTACCTCGGATTAGAGAAAGACAGAGAAAGATGCATTTCTTTACTGTGTGATGTCAATCACAATACATACTATACCTACTAAACCATACAGAGCTGAAATATGTTCAATTGAGACGAATAATTAATAAACATGTGAATTTAATGCACCCATCCATCCATCCATTTTCTGCTGTGCTTTTCCACTTTACAGTTATGGGGAAACACATTATAATAATTGGTGTTAAGCCATTGTGGGTCTGTGTGTTCATGTGTACTACGATGGACTGGCATTCCTTCCAGGGGTAGTTGTTGTTTCCACCCAGTATTGCTAGAAATGTCATCAGCACTGGCAACCCTAAATTGGACAAAGTGGATAGAGGAAGTGGATGAATGGATGTAAAATTGGAAAGATACACATATTTAATATTCAGTGTCTCCATAATCAGTGGCGCAGTGGTAGCATTGCTGCCTCGCAGTTAGGAGACCCAGGTTTGCTTCCCAGGTCCTCCCTGCGTGGAGTTTGCATGTTCTCCCCGTGTCTGCATGGGTTTCCTCCGGGCGCTCCGGTTTCCTCCCACAGTCCAAAGATATGTAGGTTAGGTGGATTGGCGATTCTAAATTGGCCCTAGTGTGTGGGTGTGTTTGTGTGTGTCCTGTGGTGGGTTGGCACCCTGCCTGGGATTGGTTCCTGCCTTGTGCCCTGTGTTGGCTGGGATTGGCTCCAGCAGACCCCCGTGACCCTGTGCTCGGATTCAGCGGGTTGGATAATGGATGGATGGATGTCTCCATAATACTTACAGTATGATTTTTAAACAAGCATAGATTAGTAACGCATGTCTATCTGTATGCAGTTTCTAAATTCCTATAATGCAGATTTTGAGCACCTCTTCATCCTTTGTGACATGATCCTGGGTATATGTCATCTAACATACACTGACATTGGTTCAATGGAGATAACCTGTCTGGTGTTTCAATTCCATCAAATGCCCCTGCATGTCGAAGGTCCAACTTGTGGTGAGTCAATGGCCTAACCAACACAATGAAGACCAAAGAACAATCCAAGCAACTCAGTGAAAAGGTGATTATAAAGCACAAGTCAGGAGATGGAGACAAGAAAATGTCCACATCACCGAGCACTGCTTGGAATCCAGTTACATCAGTCATTAAGAAATGGAAGAAGTATGACACAGCTGTAAATCTGCATGGAGCAGCCTGTCCACATAAACTCACTGATTGTGGAAGACCAAGACGACTACTGTGGGAGGCCACCAAGAGACCTTTGATAACTCTGAAGAAGTTACAAGCTACAAACTAAACACTGCACATTATCAAAAACACACTGTCCCCACCGTGAAGCATGGTGGTTGTAGCATCGTGCTCTGAAGATGCTTCTCTAAAGCAGGTCCTGAAAATGAATGCAACAAAATGTTGGAAAATATTGGAGGAAAACACACTATCGTCTTCAAGAAACCTGCGTCTTGGGAGAAGATATATTTTAAAGTAAGACAATGACCCAGAGCACAAAGCCAGAGCAGCACAGGATTGGCTTAGAAACAGCAATGTTAATGTCCAGGAGTGGCCAAGTCAGAGTCCTGATCTCAGTACAAGGGATAATTTGTGACTGGACTTGACAAAGAATGCTCACTCACAATCTCCATGCAGCCGGACAGAGCTGGAGCAGTTTTGTAAAGAAGAAGAATGGGGAAAAATTGCTGTGTCCAGATGTACAAAGGTGAAAGAGACAGAGAGAGACCTGTGCACATAGACTCAAGCTGTCATGGCGGCTTAAGGTGTTTGTGCTAAATACTGACTTGAATACTTATGCAATCATTTGTTTTGTGCACTTAATTTAGACCATTCTGCAGAGATCTGGTTTCACTTTGACATTAAAAAGTCTTTTTCTGTTGACCAGAGTCAAAAAGCCAGATTAAATCCATTGTGGTTCAATGCTGTATAACAAGAAATTGTGACACTTTCCAAAGGAGTGAATTCTTTTTATTGGGACTGCATTTTAATGTAATACGTGATTTCATTCTGTGGTTCGGTTGCTCTGTTACTAATTTCTTTTGAATATTTTTTAGTATTTTAGGTGTTGTGCCAGTCAGACAAGTTTTAGTTGCCTCAGCTGCTGTAGCTGGGCATGTGGGTGTGCACTAGTGTGTGATTTCAGATCTTTTAGAGTGCACTTCCACTTACCTTCTTTGACTTTAAACATCACTCCTGGCTTTAGAGTTCTGCTTCATTATTCAACTATGTTACAGGTTTGCCTACAACTTACATTTAATTTATAGTCTTTAAGTACTAGTTATTTAATTAACATTCGGAAAAGCCCTATTAAATGCCTTTTTTCATACTGTATACCATCCAGCCATTCATAACTGTGATTAATCTCAATTCTGCATTCCAATGATTTGCTCTTTTAGTCAGCATAGAAGCAAGCTGCTCAGTCATCAAATGTTTTACAGTGAAAGAAAAAGTAGACATAAAACAAAAGCTGGACTGAAAAAGGATACTTTGGGGAAGATCCTGTTGTAGAGTCTGCAAGGGTTTACTTCACACACCTTTTACCAAACGGGCAGCCATAGAGAACTCTATAACAAACTAGCAGCTAACAAATCAGTACATCGTGATCTGGTAGAAATGGATACAGTCAAGTACAAAATAACTTGGTGTAAAAGATCAAAAATTGTATGTAATCATATGATATGGTAAGAAAAAAATAATTATAATGCCATAATAACAATAATGCCAGGATGTATCTTATAAAATGATTTATTGTTTTGGAATCAATTTATAGGTCGTTTGATGAACATGATGAGCTACAATTAGTGAGGATTCCTGTCTTGAATTCTTCAGTCTTCAGCTATTACATCTTTGCAGGGCACTATAGCTGCAGCTGTACTTCACTCTTCTTCACGGTAGGTATACTAATGAAAGCCAACATGTGGAATTTTGTTTCATGACAGTCCATATCTTTGAGCACTTTTCTCTACATCATATTCTAGCTTTGAAATTGCTGTCTTTGACAATATGCAGTCTCACACATTCTATTTAACACTGTTCATTCCTTGAAGACTTTTTTTTTGGAACAGCTTATGATTGCCAGCTCTTTGTTCTGATTCAGACACTTACGGCAAAAGCTTACAAATAACTTTGTTGTGCGTCACCTACATCCTTGTAACAAAGAGCACAAATGTTCAACTGCTAAGGCTGTCTGCTAGTCTTCATTATACATTCCTGACAGGCACTCAATAAAGTTTTTAGAGCTTCTACAAGGCTAAGATCAACAAGCTCTTTAGATATTTTCTTTCTCCTTGTTGCCAGGGTAAAATATCCTTAGTATATACTTTGCAGCGATTCAAGAGACATTTTAGTAAAGATAAATGTTTCTCATCTGTATTGTTTTGCAATGCTTTGAAAATATACAAAACAGCCCTTATTTTTAAATGATACCTTCCTATAGACATTTGAATTCAAGTGCAATTTATAAGTGCAGAGCTATTAATATAATTGTTTTCATGTTTGTGTAATTTGAGGACTGTTGAAAAATGTGACTTATGAGTCACTGTGTTATCTTTAATAAGTGACAAATGGATTGGCAGCATTGCTCTTTGCAGTCAAGCACTGTAGCTTCTAGGCGAGTTCTCTGAGATAGATATACAATACCTGGATAATCAAAGCTTGTCAAAATTGTGCAGGACTAAAAAACATCTAATAAGGGTAATCCAACCATCCAATTTCTGAAACTGCTTTTACCACTGTATACTGTCCCAGTAGCATCAGACAGAAAGTATCACTCAGATCTAGAAAGGATGCAGACAGATGCTTACATTCATTCCTTCTTAGTTCCAAATATTCTGACACACATTGTTAAGGACTAGTGAGGAAACTAGAGTACTGAAAGACATACCCTACAGTTTGAGGGATAATGTACACACAGTAAATAGCCTGTCCAAGGACTCATCCTAGGTTTCTTAAATTATAGGTCAGCAATGTTAATCTTGGCTCTGGTGTAGCAACACATATGCTGTATGTACTCACTGACCTATTATTAGGAACACATGTACATCTGCTTATTCATGCAGTTATCTAATCAGCCAATCATGTGGCAGCAACACAATGCATACAATCATGCAGACAGAGGTCATGAGCTTCAGTTTATGTTTACATCAAACACCAGAATGGGGAAAAAATATGATCTCAGTTAATCTGACCTTGTTATGATTGTTGGTGCCAGACAGATTGGTTTGAGTATTTCTGTAATTGCTGATCGTCTGGGATTTTCACATAGAACAGTCAGTAGATTTTATTCAGAATGGGTTCTGATGATGGAAGTGTCTTGTTGCTGAGAGCGTTTAAAGAAAAATTTTCAGACTGGCAGACTGGTTCAAGCTAACAGAAAGGCTACTGTAACTTAGATAACCATTGTGTATAACCGTGGGGACAAGAAAAGCATCTCAGAATGCACTACATGTTGAACCCAGAATTGGATAGGCTACAACAGCCAGAGACCATGTTGGCTTCCACTCCTGTCAGCTAAGCTGAGGTTGCAGTAGGCACAATCTCACCAAAACTGGACAGCTAAAACTGGAAAAGTATAGCCTGGTCTGATAGATCTTGAATTCTTCTGAGGCACCCAGGTGGTAGGGTCAGAATTTTGGTGGCAACAACACAAATCTATACCTTTTTTTAACTGTAATGGTTTGGGGAATATTTTCTTAGCACATTTTGGGCCAGTTAACACCAATCAATGACCCCTTTAATGCCACAACCTAAAATGCAAGTTCAGATCTTTGGCTGTATGTATATTTTAGTGTGTCCTTATTATTCACCTACTTCACCTCCTCCTTGACCATTCTTTTACTACTAAAATACTGAAAGTATCTCTTTGGTTCAACTTTCGCCTTTTCTGTAATATTTCTTTCTAACTGTCTTTTAGCTTTTCTAATATGCTTTTAACCCTTGTTTTCATGCTTTCATAAGCCCTTAAAATAAATCATATGTCACCTAGAAATCAAATGTCAATTCAGCCTCCAAAAATGGACAGTGTCCTCCAGGGCTGGATTAAGACCTTTAGAGGCCCTAAGCTAATAGATTTTGGTTCTCTCCTATATATGAGCTGGACTCACTATGGGACAGCCAACATAATCAAGACAAGAACAATCAGGTGAGCAGTTGAGACCGTGTGGCAGTTACCAAATTATAATTTTGTTGTATTCCCAAGATTAATATATATCACTAGCTGTGTAAGCCCGTGGTGTAAAAAGCCCGGGCTCCTAGAAACCATGGATTCTGGCACTTCAATCAATCAATCACATCAGTTGTGCATTAGCACCTAAGCGTGGTTCTCTTTCCTCTGCGGTTTTGTTTTGCTGACGTACTCGCCTCCATTGTCTATCAGCAGCTAAGTAAGTTTCTCTCTCCTCTGAGGTTTTGTTTTGCCGATGTGCTCGCCTCACTTGTGTATTAGCAACTTAGAGGGTTTTTCTTTTCTCTGCGGTTTCACTTTGATGACAGAGTCGTTTTCTTTGAACTTCATGCTGTAGCCTCGCACTTCCGGGCTGGACAGACAGATACACACACTTCCACACGTAGACATTTATATGTAAGATTAATCTCTATTATTACTATTTTATTATCATTTTTGTTATTGTATATTATAAAATAAGCACACAAACATCATCAAAGGTTTGGTGATCCACCCCGTATACTGTAGAGCAGTTGAAAAAGGAAATGATTTGTTTACAGACTGGAGTTCAAAACGGAACTGAAAATGGCAGAAATGGAGGTTGTATATATAGTTGTGGGTGGCACGGTGGCGCAGTGGGTAGCGCTGCTGCCTTGTAGTTAGGAGACCTGGTTTTGCTTCCCGGGTCCTCCCTGCATGCAGTTTGCATGTTCTCCCCGTGTCTGGGTGGGTTTCCTCCGGGTACTCCGGTTTCTTCCCACAGTCTAAAGACTTGCAGGTTAGGTGGATTGGTGATTCTAAACTGTCCCTAGTGTGTGCTTGGTGCGTGTGTGTGTGTGTGTTTGTATGCACCCTGTGGTGGGCTGGCGCCCTGCCCGGGGTTTATTTCCTGCCTTGCACCCTGTGTTGGCTGGGATTGGCTTCAGCAGACCCCCGTGACCCTGTAGCAGGTTGGGTAATGGATGGATGGATGGATATATAGTTGCCAGAAGAAAGTGATTCCATGGGTGAATGGCATTCTGGAACCAGAAGTGACATTAGGAGGTGGTGGGGGCTTGATGAGTGGAACCGAAATTGACGTTCTTGTTTAAGGACTGGAAGTGCTGGTTAAGTTGTGGATTTGTCGGTTGTTCTGCAGGGAGAGAGAAGAAAGAGTTAGAGGGCTGAACCAACCCCTGGTTTGGCAGGTAAATGCAGACAGATTCAGAAGACTGTTTCCCAAATGCATGTGTGTGACAATATATATGTGTGTCATTTTTTCATTTAATGTCTGACCCCCTTTTTTGTGGAACCTGGCTCATCTGCACCATTTGCAGTTTTACACTATATGGTCGATGGTAAATCTGGCAAAGGAATATTTCTGTGGTGCCCCCTTTCCCTTGATGCCCTAAGCACATGCTTATTTTGCTTAATGGTTAATCCAGCCCTGGTGTACTCAATTATCCTACTATACACCTTGGAAATGTGATCCCAAGTAGTATACAACATTAACAGCTATGGCACCCTGATATCTTTAACACTGAGACTGTATTTTTAAATGGAATGTAACATATTGGTACCTACTGTATATACTGTAGTTGTTTCTTTTTTTTTTCTAAACTCTTTTCTGTTTGACATTCTGTGGGGTTTCTGTTGTAATGTCCATTAACTTTATGACAATGAGATCGCACATGTGAATAAGAAATCAACTCTTGCTACATGTGAAGGTGGCACAGAAGTGCACTTCTTATAAGCTACTACCACACAGTTGCTGAGGACAGGGGTCAATTCCTGACCTATCACTGTCTGTCACATTTTGCCAAAGTCTGCACAGGTTTTCTCATGGTGTTCAGTTTTCCTTCCTACATCCAAAGACATGCATGTTAAGTCAATAATTGACAAGTGATGGCCTGTCTATAGTTTGCTTCTCCTGAACACTTGGTGCTGCCAAGATGTGGAGCCCTGCTATCCTACACTGGAATAAGTGTATTAAGAAAATGAATCAAATAAACGTGAGAATCAGTTATTTAAACATTTACATTAAAACAGGAGTTTATTTTTGGGCTTGATCACTTTGAAATATTGCCTGCTAAAAGGAAAGTGTGTATTAAAATTTTTAAAATATAATTCTCAACGTCGAAGACGCATAATTGTTTTATATACCATGTAATTTGCTATTTTAATTTTGTTAACAAATAAATATATGAAGCAAAGAAATAACTTCCATAAATTTTAAGAATTTTAAAAGTGTGACAGAAGACAGTGATTATAATAATATACAGAGAGCAAAGAAAAAATTGAAACTTTATGGAAATTTTGATGGGCTTTAGATATAATTAGAAGATTTCAGTTATTTACATTTTGTAGTACTTGGTATTAAAAGGGTTCTATCAAGTTTCCCATGTGTGCTCTACTTTTATTTTATGCTTTACAGCTCTTTCAACACTTTTGCCTTTGAATCCATAGGATCCTATTCAATCTTGAGAACTGTGGGCTGTGAATAAAAAAGTAGAATTAGTATTCAATGCTGGACTAGGAGATGAGAAAGATCAGCCTGCTCTTTGAAGGCAGGCTAAAAGCATATTTGTCATTTAGCTTGGTACATGAAAAGGGAGGGAAAAAAGCTTACCATGATTTGCTTAAATTATTATAAAGTATGAAACTCATCCAGAGGTCATTAAGAAGCATTACACATATTGTCACTGTGCGACTGCACATCCATAACTCTTTCATAAATTCTTTGCAAGGTCACTATGGAAAGAAGGTCAATCTTTTAATAAATTCAAGATTTTGGATAATTTTGTGTTTTAATGAGCAGCGTTTTTCCTGTATATTCTGATGAAATTGAATAAACGGCTGTACGAAGTCTGAAAGGCAGGACATTATCTGGCACAGGTGCTTGAATAACTAGTGAAACATCTGACCTTTCTAATTGATCAGTTATCTTACATTATTCATATCTTGTGCAGAATAGATATTTAGATGTACATATTCAAATGATGGTGGAAATCCTCATATTAAATTTGGTTCTGTCATTATGCATATTTCAGCTGTACCAGCTACATATTCAGTAATGTCTGAAGTAATAAATATCATACAGATAAAAGGCAGGAGAAAAACTTAATGAAACAGCCGGGTTCTGCTCAATGTTCAGAACTGAATTTGACAACACACTAAGCTCTATCTAAATAAGTGAGAAATATGAGACAGAAAATAAAGGAACATTAGGACAGGCATTAGGAAGCATCAGTATTTCCATGAAGATAAACTGTAATAATAGTTATACTGATAGAGAGACACTCATACAGTTTTGAAATGGAGAATCTGCATTTACCATATACACTCACTTATAAGTTGGGTCTTGAAACCCGAAAAATCGATCATAAAATCAGACCCCGACTTATACGCCCGTTCAAAAATGCGACACTTAAATTTTTGTTTTTTTCACATCTTCTTGCCTCTTCCAATCTCGCACCAGTTTCTCAAACGCACCAAATTTTGTTGCAGCAGCAGAGTTACCAATTTGTTTTGCCACTTCAACAACGTTCAATTTAAAACCAGTTTCATATTTTCTTCTGATCGAACGCTCCATCGTAGATGAGGGATGCTCTTATGATAAAGGTGTATGAGGTTGTGAGATACAAAAAACACAAATCAGTGCAAACATTGCTTCAGAATAGTTCAGGTATTACCGTGTGGTCACGTAGGCACAATAGAGAGAGAGAGAGAGAGAGAGAGGTTAGGAGGACGTGGTGATACAGCGCATTGCCACACCCACATAGAAAAAAAAGGCAGTGTGCTCCGTGGTTACTCTCTCAGGTGGGCGTTAGCATATCATAATCTCTTGGACCAATAGCGTGAGTTTTCTGCATTGGACTTATACGACCGACATTATAAAATACCAGAAATTATACAATAAAATCAAGTCCCAACTTGTTCGCGAGTATATACAGTATATTAAAATGAGCAGGCAGCTGCTAGGGACCTGCCTATCTTGTTAAAATGTAGTCTGAGGACCCCCTCAACAGTGAGAAGGCAGTCGGGTATGTCTGTGTGCCTCATGAACTGAAGAAGTGCCCTGGAAATAATTACTCTGTGTGTATACCACTAATTTAAAGGGCATGGAAGGAGTGGTCTCAAAGCACCAGGGGGCAACATAGATCATCCAAAGTAAATATATGTGGAGTCCTGCACCCTACTGTATAGAGCTAAATGAAACCATTGGGGTGTTCGGTCCCTTTAAATGTAAGTGGGGGCTTGGCATACATCCAGAGACATCCTGGGACATCCTGAGACTTCATGGGATCCCCTCAAAGTTGCAGGATATCATGGCTGGGCTGTACAGTGGTATTGTGAGTGCTGTGCAGAATGGAGGCAGAACATCTGTGTTTTTCCCATTTGATTCTGGGGTTTGTTAGGGATGTGTTCTTGCTCCTATTCTGTTCAATGCTTCCATGGAGTGTTGGGCAGGGTCGTGGGGTCCAGCAGCTGTGGGGCATCTGTTGGTGAAAGATTCACTGATCTTGACTTTGTTGAAAATGCTGTGATCTTCGCGGAGTCAATGGAGGCTCTGAAAGACTGAGTGAGGAGTCTGATTGTCTGGGCTTGCAAGTGTTCTGTATAAAAACCAAGATATTCTTAATGACCTCTTGGGCACAGCCATCAGCAGTGTGTCTGAATTTTGGAGAGAGTGTCAACCTTGTCAAGAGGCTTACTTACCTCGGCCGTAACATTCATGTCTCTGGTGACTCTTCCTATGAAGTCAGCAGATGGGTTGAGAGAGCATAGAGAATCATGAGGTCGCTGGAAAGGTGTGTGTGGCGCGTCCGATATCTATGCAAAAGGACAAAGGTCTTTAGGGTCCTGGTGCTTCCTGTCTTGCAGGATGGTTGCGAGACATGAACGCTATCTAGTGACCTGAGACAAAAACTGGACTCCTTTGGTACTGTGTCTCTTCAGAGAATCCTTGGGTACCACTGGGTTGACTTTGTGTTGAATGAGCGGTTGCTGATGGAGTCCCGAATGAGGCACATTACCTGCATTGTGAGGTAGTGTCAGTTATGGCACTACAGCCATGTTGCTCAATTCTCAGAGGGTGATCCGACTTTCAGGATCCTCATTTTTGAGGACCCGAGTGGCTGGGCCAGGCCAAGGCGATGCCCATGTAACACCTGGCTGCGGCAGATAGATGGTCATTTCTGGAGGGTGGGATTGGTCCGTGTGTCTGCCTGGGGGCTTGCCAACCAGGATCCTGAGCTGTTTTGTTGTGTGGTGGGTGCGACAACATGCTGTACCAGTGCATGCTCCCCAACCTGACCTGACCTGGGGGCTTGGGATTGTGAATAGACTTGGGGCTGCCAGAGGCTGCCATGATGCCATATAATTTAATGAAGGAAAAATTGATAGAATTCATTATTATTGTTGTTGTTACTATTATTTTCAACTGTTATGACTAATAATAATATTATCATCATCATTATTACTAAATGATTTACTGCACTTTAAAATCAAATGATCCTGCTTGCTGTATCTCGCTCTCTTTCTCTCTCTCACAGCACCAAATGTTTTTGTCATCGGAAACACTTTTTGGGTCACCTCCCCTTAAAATATAAATCACCTTTTATCAAATGCACATTTTCCTGTAGACTCACATTGTCATTTGTGCTGTAGACTCGCAGTTATATGTTTCTCCTGCCACTCCTGTTTGCCTGTTCTTACACTTATAACCCTTGGGGAATTGACTCTGTTCACAGTTACAAAGTACTTGTATTGGGTTCAGATTATAGGAAAGCAGCTTGTAAAACCATAATAACAGCAGTTTATATCAGTAAGAAATGCAGCCCTAAGAACTCTGAACTTACAGTGCCTCAGAGTCTTTTATATGTTTCTTTTAGTACACATGCATACTTCCTGAAGACTGATTCTTTCTCTTAAACAGTGACTACAAACTCTTTTAAAGACCTTGCACAGACAACTTTCACAATTTACTAGATGTTACAAATACACAGCAACAAAATGGTAGCACGTAAATTTATCTAAAACACAACTTAAACAGAGCATTCCAAAAATACCTTACGACTCAAGAGATAATGGACAGATTCTTTATAGGCCTCCGGGTAAAGCAGTGCACTGGGGCCTCTAAATAGACAACCACTCAACAAGTCACAAAATACATAGATTAGCATGGGGGGAACTGCCCATGGTTTAAGACGGCCCTGACTCCTACTTAACAGTTTGAATAGTTTTGCCAACATAAAAAACAAGCAAGGCCACCACACTGTAAAAATGACATTCTTAAAAGTGCAATTTAGAATAATATCTGGTTTTGTGCAAGTATGCATTACTCTGTACACTAATCTGCAGAGCAACATAGCATCATTGGACACAACATGAGCGCAGATGGAGCAATGATAGCAAATATCTTGACCAAGTACGAGCAGTTACTGCTCTCTGTGTTTAAATGTACAAACTAGTCTTGAGTATTCTAAATTCTTATGAATATGGGTATGACATTAATCTGCATCCAGCCCTGCAAGCAGGTCCTCCAACTTACAGGAAAAACTTGGGGGTTGGTGGTAGGATTGGCACTCCAACCACCTTAAAAATAAACCTCACACTGTTCCAGTGTGGTACTGAGGTGTCAGCTGCTGCACTTGGGTCCCAGGCCAGGTGGTTTCTTGTGTGGTGGGTGCAGCAATGTGCTATCAGCACATGCTTCCAACCCCCTTTCTTAATAACACTAAGATAATCCATACATTCAATGAGCTCATCATTAGGAACAACTTCCTAGTAAGTGAGTTCATCTCTTCTTAAGGGTCTGCTCTTCACAGTAGAAAATATATAATGATAACTGGGTTCATCCTTTTGCTATAAGGATCTCACGCTTTCAGCTTCTGCTCTGTTGTATTCCTAGGGAATATTGCTCAGTCCATCCTGTTTCTCTCTCTAGGGTTCTCTGTGAGGACTCATTTCCTTGAGCATATTCTGTGACAATACTATTCTCAAAATTTCAGTTTTTGTATTTTTAATAAATTTGCAAAAATTCCTTATAATGATTACATTATTATGATCTTGCCTGAAGAAGGGGCCTGAGTTGCCTCAAAAGCTTGCATATTGTAATCTTTTTAGTTAGCCAATACAAGTTGTCATTTTGCTTGGCTTTTCTCTACAAAAATTCCTAAAACCCTGTTTTCACTTTGTCATTCTGGGCTATTAACTATTGTTTCATGAGGGGAAAAGATGCATTTAAATGATTTTAACATAAGGCTGAATCATAGCACCACATGTAAAATGTGAAGAAACTGTAAAACTGGTTTAATTCCCCTATCCTTCTAACTGGTGAAAAGAGCACTATTGACAGAAGAGCTCTGGGTATTCAAGGCAATGTGGCATAGTAGTTAAGGCTTTGGAGTTCAATCCCTGAGGTTGTGGGTTCAACTTCCATCACTAACACTGTGTGACCAAGCAAGACACTCCATCTGTCGGTTATTTCAATTGGAAACACAAAAGAAATGTAACCAATTTTATCTCAAAACCTGTAAATTGCTTTGGATGAAGTGTTGGCCAAATAAGTACATGTATTCGGAGTGCATTGATGAGTGCTTTCCAGTGGCCTAGGCTTACATCTGTCTGTTATGATGTGTCCTAGAAATGGTGAAAAGAGTGTTAGGTCTCCAAAATAAGCCCCAAAAGCCAGCATAGACCTTTTCTAGCCTACCCCGAATAGACCTTACCACATGCAGCTTGATCTCAATATCTACTTGCCTAGTTTAGGCCTAGACAGGCCTAAAAAGGGGTTTGTGCTCCAAAAATAATTTAATTGTCTCAAAATATGTTAAAGTGACTCTCAAAGGTGCGGTGGGCTGGCGCCCTGCCCGGGGTTTGTTTCCTGCCTTGCGCCCTGTGTTGGCTGGGATTGGCTCAAGCAGACCCCCGTGACCCTGTAGTTAGGATATAGCGGGTTGGATAATGGATGGATGGACTCTCAAAGGTAAGGGAAGCCATAAAAAGTAAACAATAAACTCTGGTCTGAGAAAGAGTCCAAAAAAGGAATTTTATAAAAAACAATATTTAATAAAAAAATGCCCAAAATCTACATCCAATAAACAGGAAAGGAAGATGAAAAACCAGTAAATCGAATACAAAAAAACTTACCAAAAGACTCCTACAATTTGAGTGTACCACAACCTGGGCAACTCTTCTAAGGGTTTTAAACAGCCGGAGGGAGGTGTCAGCATGGTGATGTCAGGGTGGCCCCACCTTTTGGATGGGGTGCCACCCACAGCACAAGGGACAAAAGAGAACAACACATTACACAAGCAGTAAATACACATGACAAAAAAAGTGCAAAGAAAAAGAATATCAACTCAAGTCAGGGCGCTCAATGAATGTACGTTGCCGAAAATACTCGGCTCTGGTGTGCTGTCAAACTGCATTGGGAGCCAACTATAGTCGGATCTGGCTTTTTAAGGGTTAATCATTTGGCAATGAAGTTATTTCACTACCATGTTGAACTGAGTTTTTGATGTGAGTGCCGCCATTTTGTACTTGTTTGGAGTTATAGCAGTCATGTTGTTTTTGACAGTGACTTTAGCTGTTATTTGGAACATTCACTATTCTAGACTTCAGAAAATTTACAAAACAACAACCTTTGTGTACTTTGCTTTTATTTTTGGTTAGGGATCTCTGTTATTTAGTTCTGGTATTTTGACCCTCTGCCCCAGTGGTCCTCAATTACAGTCATGGAGGGTCGCTGTGGCTGCAGGATTTCATTCCAAACAGTTCTTTAATCAGAAACTAGGCCTACAAGATAATGAAACTCGGTATTTAATTTTGTGATTTGTTAGTGCTTCCATTCTCCTAGGACAAATCTTTGTTAGATTGTAGATTTTTCATTTTCTGAGAGCATCATCCATGTGGTTTGTGGTCTGGTCCTTCCCTTCTCTCCCATTTATTTCAAAACTTGTTATTATTTATTTTACTCTACATCATGATGCTTATACTCATATGCAGATTTAAATAGGAACGCGTTAGTTAAAGAGCTGATGGTTCCTTTGTCATTTGCACCCAATTATTAACTGATGGCTGGTTAAGGAAAAAGGCATCAATTAAAACCTAAATAGAGCAGTTTAAAACTATGGGTTCTAAATTGTAACAAATGAATTAATTAAAACTAAGCCCAAAACAAAAAAACATATTGTAGAAGGCTTATCAACCATTAGTGTACAAATCTTTGCCTGTTTTTCAACTATGAGTTTGCCTGCATGCTTTTATATCTTCATCTCCAGGGGCCTCATGCATAACGCCGTGCGTAGAATTCACACTATAACCTTAACATGGTGTATTGACAAAAGCGGAAATGTGTGTATGCACAAAAAAATCCAGATGCATAAATCTGTGTTTTCGTCAACTTCCACGTTCTTCCGCTGCCATAAATCCCGGTCAGCATGAAAAGTAACGCACATGCACACGCCTGCTGCCACTTCCCAAACTCCTCTCAGAATTACGCCTCTTTGAATATGCAAATCAATATAAATAGCTCTTAAGCTCAGCATTCTGTGAAAAGGCAATTGCAAAAGCACGGGGGGGGGGGGG
>JANRMT010062849.1:18756722-18798216 GCA_026402145.1 Polypterus bichir lapradei
AATAGAAGAATTTCAACGAATACCAAGTGAAGGCAAGGAAAAATGTACTATTTGTTGGTTTAAACAGTGATATAAACAACAAAAGGAAGTTAATTGAGTGACATAGCATGTCGGAGAAACTTGAAAGCTCAAGTTCACAAAGTCACACAGTGCCCTTAATAAAAAGAAGTTGTCAGATATCAAAGTCGCCGTGAAAAGACGAGTCGTAGCCCACTGTCTGAGTGTCATATGAAAGCTTATTAGGGTAAAGAGGAAAGAAAAAAAAATAGGGACACAGTGTGGAAAAAGGCACGAAATGTCAACTTTAATCTTGAAATTTACACTTTAATCACGTAGTTTATTTTGTCATTAAAGTAAAACATCATACTGTAAACTTAATCATAAAATCATTTAATTTACTAGTTTCTCAAATCCCATCGTAACTAAAGTAGCACGTTAAATGCTTTGTGTTGTATGTGTTCTTCTATGTGCTCTATGTGTGTGAATCACTACGTTCTTCTTAAACGGGCTTTGTCTTCCTCCGACAGGACACAGAATCCATTACATTCGTGATATTACAGCTCTCTAAATAATTTAAATACTGAGATGTATACTTGATATCATTTCAGTATTCATATCATATCAATTAAAGCATGTATTAAACATGGGAACACAGTGGCGCAGTGATAGTGACAAGCTGGCGCCCTGTCCAGAGATTGTTCCTACCCCACGCAAGATGCTTGCTGCGCGACCTTCGATGAAATAATTTATTGCAACAGTACTGTCTCTTTCAAACGTACTAACCTCCAATTCCTGTCCTTTTCTTTTCTTTCTCCAAGTACCCAATCACCACACAATCAGCTCAGTAGCCATCTGTAAGCTTAGAACTCCGATTCTTCAAAACTTTTAAGTAACATTGAAATATCTTCGTAGTACATGTTTAATTATTCAATCCATTTATCCTTCCAGTGTCGCGCCAGCCCCAGCAAGAATACCGCGTGAGGAAGGAACAATCCCTGAACGAGGTGCCAGCTCCTTGCTAGCGCTGCGACACCGTGACCTCACATTTAATTATTAAAAATACAGATTATTTAATTAATGTTAACATTTTATCTGTATAATGCAATAAACATATTTTGCTGCATTTCATCTTAAAAATGATATTGTCATCACATGCAGATACGCTCTTTATAAAGTGGCGCAGGTTGTGCAATATTATAACTGTAGTGCAAGTTTACACTGAGGTAATTGTACTTATAAGTACAGACAGTTCTACAAGGAGCACTTGATGGATTGATTGCATTTATAGTTCTTGGGATGAAACTGTTTCTGAACCGCGAGGTCAGTACAGGAAAGGCTCTGAAGCATTTGTCGCATCAGAGCAGTTCAAATAGGCAGCATGGCTGAAGCAGCGTGTGCTAGATGCTGTATACCGATAATTCTCTTTCCCATCAGCTGCTGTAGAGCTGTGATTCCACACTCAGATACAGGGATATAAATACTCCGAGTGGTGTAGTGAGAGTAATATGGAAAAAGATGATCCGCTGTGGCAACCCCTAATGGGAGCAGCTGAAAGAAGAAGAAGAAGGTGCAGTGAGAGGAACAACGCTAAAGCAGCTATAGTATTTGGAATAGTTTGGCCATTCTGTGGACCATTACATTGTTAGAGGTTAATTACAATCAGATGCCTTAAACTAACAAACAATATGCGGTTAATTTCAGTGTATTTGATAAAGCCGTGTCAGGGATGTGGATCTAAAAAAGAAAGAGAAACCACACTGGAACAGTAGCACAGCTTTGACGCTGTGTGCCGCCAGTCTGCAAAACCGAGCACAGAACTTGTGTACTCCAGGGTTTGAGCTACCGTGAAAATGTGTGTGGCTTTATGCCAAGTTTAGGTTTTAAACATCGTGATGTGAGTGTGGAAACAGGCTTATGTAACATTTTTGTGTGTACGCACTGTTTATACTTGAAGCCCCTGGTCTTTTTCTCGTTTTAACTCTTTTCTTTTCTTAATGCTGTGAATACTATGAACTACCGTATATACTCACATATAAGTTGGGTCTTGAAACCCGAAAAATCGATCATAAAATCAGACCCTGACTTATACGCCCATTCAAAAATGCAACACCTGCATTTTTATTTTACATCTTCTTGCCTCCTACAATATCGCATCAGTTTCTCAGAAGCATCGCATTTTGTTGCATTTTGTTCCTTTTCCTACTTCAACAACCTTTAATTTAAAACCAGCTTCATATTTTCTTTTGATCGAACACTCCATTGTAGATAAGGAATGCTCTTAGGATAAAGGTGTATGACGGTGTGAGATACAAAAAACACAAATCAGTGCAAACGTAGCCTCGGAATAGTTCAGGTATTACCATGTGGTCACGTAGGAACATCAGAGAGAGAGAGAGAGGTTAGGAGCATGCGGTGATACAGCGCATTGTCACACCCACATAGAAAAAAAATGGCAGTGTGCTCCGTGGTTACTCTCTCAGGTGGGCATTAGCATATCATAATCTCTTGGACCAATAGCGTGAGTTTTCTGCATTCTGCATTCAAGTCCTGACTTATCTGCGAGTATATACGGTATGTGCAGTCTTTTATGCTGTATTATTGTTTGCATATTATACTATGTAGTGGAAATATTGTGTGTATACTACTTTCTGTTATTATTATTGCTAACTTATTTGGCTGATGCCTTTAGCCAAGACAACTTGCATCATTTAAGATACAGTTGGTTGCACTGCTTTTGTTTTCCCAGTTGGTGCACAGGCAGATGAAGTGGTTTGCTCAGAGTCACACTTGAACCCACAACTTCAGGGTTTGAACTCCAAAGTCAAAAGCCTTAATTAATGCACCACACTTCCTATATAGGTTTTTTTTTTATTTTTGTTATTGCCATTTTATTTAAAGCTGTTTAATCATACTGAAGAGAGGTTTGTTATATGGTGAATGATAATAAATCAAAATGTTTGCTTCTTTGGAAGTATTTCTGTAAACTGTTAATTGATCACACCCACTATTGGGACTGCATAACATTCAGATTTGGCACAGATTCAGATAAGGTTGTTGATTTAGTAGTTAGTCCTGAAGAGTTTAGGTATCCTGGCTTCAAACTGAATTGCATTTTACTTGTAAAGTACATTTAGAATAATGTTCAAAAAGACAGGTGCTAAATAAAATAACCTTTGATTGAATAGCCCTACTGTATTTCACCTATGTGAATATAGGGCTGCCCCTTGAGACTCTTGAACTTTGGCATATCACTCCAATTTAGGTTATTTGGGGTTGGGTTCACTGTTCCTTTCTGGTGGGCCATTTTATTAAAAGCACAAAACTGTTTCAATAAAACCCTACATTAAGCTTTGCCCTATATTCCTACAGACAATTTTCCTTGATTTATTTCTTTGAAACCCCTTTTACCTTGGGCCACTGTTGCCTACAGTCTTATAAAGAACTCAACTCTCTGGCTATATTAAATGTTCCCATTCTGTTTCATTTTAAAAGGCAATCACAAATTACTTGCTAACCTTTTCAAACATTTCATTACCATTACAAATACACGGACCATATGCGGAGTGGCAAGCTTCTGTGAAGTTGTCTTTTAATGAGCAACATTTCCTCTATTCCGGCAGCTAAGTCGTCTGCTCTGCTATAAAATTATTAGCAATGTTATTAAGAAGTGCCACTTCATACTGAGCTATTTTAAAACCAGCCTCTAAGTAACCACTTTTTTATTCTTTTTCACATTTTAATATTGTTAAAGATAGAATAGACTTTGTCAATTTTCATATTATAAAATGCATTTTTGCTGCTTTGAATAAAAAGACTGAAAATATCTTGAAGGGCAACAGTGGGTCTGCATTATCCTTACATGTTTCACATGCTACAGTCTTCATTTCTTTATCACTTTACTGCAAAGGGGTACCTTACCTTCAATTTAAAAGATTAGATGGTGAATTACATGTTTATTATGGTATATATTGTGGCCTGCAGAGGGCGCTCCTGCTGCCCAAACCCGACACAGACAATGGTGAGGCACAAGTACAAGCACACAGGATTTTTCTTTTTCTTTTTCCTCATGGGAAATGCCTTCTCTGTTTCCCACAAGCATACACAGTCATCAACCATAGCACAAAATTATTCTTCTTTCTCTCTTTCTCTCTTTCCTCTCACTCCTCCTGGCAAGCTTCATCTTCTCTCACCCGACTATGGCTCCCGGAGTAGTGGATGCTGGCTCCTTTTATTAGGCACCCGGAAATGCTCCAGGTGCTTGTTGACCTACTTCCGGCATCACTTCAGGGTGTGGCGAAAGAGCTGCCCATAAAAGCTCAGCAGCAGCTGCAGCACCCCCTTGCAGCACCCATGGAACCCAACAGGGCTGTATCACACTCCAACTCCCATGGAGCCCTGTGGGAGTCTGAGGTACCACTGCAACCCAGGGGGGCTGCCAACTAGTGCTCCAGGGGAGGTAATGCTCTGGATATGCTCTATCCCCCAGTCTATCCAGCCGTATGCCACTATATATATATATATATATGGGCTCAGGTGATGGTAATGATCTTTCGAACCAGGGGTTGGTGCTGTGGTCTAATGCCTTCTCTCTTCCTCCTTTCACAGAACGGAAGCCTAACTGCCACTGCAGTGCTGACATCACTTCTGTTGTCCACTCTCCTGGACCCTCCTCTTCCTGTCCAAGACCTATATAATCAAGATGGCTACCAACCAAGTTCTGCCTTCAAATCGAGTCTGAAAAGACATCACTGCATTTTTAATTGCGTGATATCTATTAATATGCACAGTTCAACCAGGGTAATGCTCCCCAGCTCTTTAACTTTGTTTTGTCTCCTCCCTACAACATACAGTATATACCTGTATATGTTGAAGAAAACTGCTTACCCACTATAATAAAGGTGTGCTGTGTGGCAAGACTTGTGTTTGTCTGTGTTGGGGTTGGTGGCTTGGGTGTCCTCTGGGGATATATATATATATTGCCACGCAGCACACCTTTATTAAAGTGGGTAAGCCCTTTTCTTCTTTTAGTTCCATAAGCCGCACACAGCATTAATATACACTGATTTATTTCTTCCTTTTCTCTTCCATGTTCCACCTCTACTCCTCCTCTAGAAAGCTTTGTCAACTTTCTCACGACTCTGGCTAAGAATGAAGGTGGGTGACTACTTCTTTGATGTACCTGGGAGTCCTCCAGGTGGCTCATTAACAAGGTCTGGAATCAATGAGGTGAAAATTCCATATAGCGTCTCCACGGCTCCCCCTAGCGGCCCCCACAGAACTCAACAGGGCTGCATCAAACTCCAACTCCCAGCGTGACCTGCAGGAATCTGTGGTGCCACAGACACCCAGGTATGCTGTCATCTAGCATCACAGGGAAAGTAATGCCTTGTGGATACTCTTCCCCTAGTCCTTCCATCCAGTTGGTGTCCTGGCTGGATAATCATCCTGGCCGTCCTTCACTATATATATGTATATATTCCCCACATCAAGAAACACTGAGTACCCCAGAATGACAAAGTAAAAATATGATTATATTGTATTAAAAATAGTTTTTGTTGTATTAAAAATAAAAAACTAAAATACCCGATGACAGAAGAATTCAAACCCTTACTCAATGGCTACTTGAGTCCCCTATGGCAGCAGTTCCAGCTCAAAGTTTTCTGTGGTATGATATGACAACTTCACACACCAGGATTTGGTGATTTTTCTGCCATTGTTCAATACAAATCCTCTCAAGCTCTGTGAGGTTGGATGAAGACCATTAGTGGACACCTAATTTCAAGATCTCTTCAGAGATATTTGATTGGGTTTAAGTCCGAGCTCTGGCTGGGCAACTCAAGGAAGTTCATATAGTTGTCCCTAAGCCACTCCTGTGTTGTCTTTGCTTTGTGCTTAGGGTCATTGTCCTGTTGGAATGTGAAACTTCGGCCATGTTTGAGATCCAGAGCATTTTGGAGTTTGGGCCTTCATGTTTTGTCTTGCCACTCTGCCATAAAGCCCAGATTAGTGGAGTGTTACGGTGGTGGTTCTCCTTCTACAATTTTCTCCTATCTCTACACAGGTTCTCTACAGCTCAGCCAGAGTGACCATCAATTTCTTGGTTCCATCACTTACCATGGCTTTTTTCCCCCGATTGCTCATTTTTGGCAGGGGAATCCAGCTCTATGACAAGTTGTGGTTGTTCAAATCTTCTACCATTTAAAAACTATGGAAGCCAATTTGCACTTGGGAGCCTTCAATGATGAAGAATTCTTTGTAGCCTTTCCCAGCTCTGTGCTTTGACACAATTCTCTCTCCAAGATCTGTGGGCAGTTCCTTCAATATCATGGCATGGTTTTTGTTTTAATTCACATTGTCAACTGTGGGGGCATCTATAGACAGTTGTGTACATTTCCTAATTAGTCCAATTAATTGGAATGGCCACGGGTGGGCTCCAAACCAGGTGTAGACACATCTCACAGATGTTCAATAGAATGGGATGGACCTGGGCCAGATTTCAAGTGTCATAGCAAAGAATCTGAATGCTTGTGTCAATGTGATGTTAATAAATTTGCAAAAATGTATTAAATGTGGGCTAATTTGAGAATAAATGGAGAATCAACTGCTCTTTGGTGGGCAAAAATGAATATAATTTAAAGCACCGTGTCCAACAAAAACTACATTTTGAGGTCTAAGATCTTGTCCATACTTTATACATTCAACTTTTACCACAACCTTATGGTGACAGTATCCTTTTGTGTAATTACTGAAGTGTAAGAGGAGACTGAGATCTACAGCTTATTGCAAAGTTTCAAATTTCAAATAGTGATACTGAGCATCCTTCAGGCAAGGGCTTGGTTCACTGCACCACACTGAAATGAGTGACATGGTTATTTAATCTCAACAGGATTGACCAGAACACTTTAAGCATAACATTAATGTGAATTTCACATCCAATTTAATAGCTGACAAATGGAACTCATAAATATTAACAGTGGTGAGTGCAAAAGCAGAAAGCAGTTGCATAGAGAAGAAAGTGTTTTTTATTAAAGGCTGTTGGAGACATTTTTGCCCTTTTCACCATTTTTGAAGGTTTGTCTTTATATTAAACTACATGTTTATTTTGTAATTTATTTTCTCTACAACAGGCATGAGTCCTAGACAAGGCATTAAAGGTTCCAGTATGGGGCACTAAGCCCATGGTATGCACCTGTGACCACTGAAGTGAATTTATTGTGATCTCTGAGTTTGGATACAGAAGCTGGAAGACTTCACATGTGGTTGCATTAAACCAGTGCTTTTTTGTTTTTGTTTTGTATCAATAGGACATTTTCAGGTATGCCACAAGGTAGTGCAGTGATTTGTTAGAGCAAAATGAGATTTAGTATTTTTACCCTACAAACCATTAAGGGCAAACATAAATAAATCAACTTACAAAGCCTTCTTTGATATATTTTCCTCATCCCTGACTTTAAAAAAATTCAGCTCACATCAACATCACATTTTAATTTTTTTTTATATAGCCACCTTTACATTTAGGGTCCTATAAACTACTTATTCTATTATTGGCTGTCTCCAGGAAATCAGAAAAGATCAACCAGAGGTAAACCTCTTCCCTCTACACATATCATCACAGACATAGGGGTTCACACAACAGATTTTACAGCCTAACATTTCCAGGTTCAAAACCTACACCTGTTACCGTCTATGTGGAGTCGGTACATACTTGTGAGTCTTAATGGATTTTTTCTCCTGGTTTTCCATGTTTCTTCTCAAATCCCAAAAACATGTAGGTTAGGTTACTTGGTTACTGTAAATAGGCATAGTAATAAAGAGTATGATAGTAAATATACCATGTTAAATGGCATCTTGTCCAGAGTTGGTTCTTACCTCGTAATGGATAGTAATAGACTTCCCCTCTAAAATGATTCAGAAAATGAATTGATGGATAAACCCAGTGCACAATATTATAAAAAAATCCTTTACAGGGCACATCTCTATTTCATCAATAAAACTAACCTGATATCTCCATAAAAATAATATTTCTATATATAATTTACATTTTCACAAACATCACTACTTCTTTTTAGTCTATGTATTTTAATGCATCTGACCATCCATCTCTTTTCCCTTGGGCAATTTTCCTCAGAGGACTCAAACTTCGAGGCAGATTTATGGGTAATAAATCATGATTCCGTGTGGCACTATATTTTATTCTGTAGGAACTGTACTCTCACTTTCTTTCATGATAACTTTGCAGCATGAAGTACAACCTAGTGGCTAAATTGATGGGTTATAAAAGTCACTCTTTGCTGGTGTTTTTCTATATGTCATGAAGAAGCCACTGAAGCCACCAATCTGCTATTGTAAGAAATTCTATGCAGTTGTGCTTTAATGAACATGTATATACCGCAAGTGCCATACATAATACTACTCTTAGCCTGCTCTAATAGCAGTGGCCTTTTGGCAAGAAAATTCAGGTGGGGCCACACTGGCATGTGAGAGAGATACTGTCAGAAGTGAATGAGCTACTCTGAGAATCCATGCAGAAAATGTATGTGTGTGTGTGAGTGTTTGTGTGTGTGCAGTGAGAGATTTTGTTCCCTACACCACTCAATTTATAGTACATAATGATGTTAGGGTTCAGGTTCTGCCCATCTTGCATTGATTGTACCAGAGAGATGATTAAACACTTTAAAAAGAACTCAAAAAGCAGCATTTATTAGAACTACTCTTCTACTTAATTTATTGGCATAGGTACATGTCTAATGGCAATCTCGGGAAGGGTGTTGGCTTGGATAAGCTTATAGAGCTGGAGAAAGTGAGTGCACTTTGACCCCAAGTGAACAGTGTCAGGCTGAGCCAGTGACGTGAATGTGCAGGCAGGAAATGTGGCAGTGAAGAGATAATTGGAGTCATGGAAGACTGGAGTGGAGCAACAGGATTGGTGGACAGCTATCACTAAACCTTGAGTGAGGGAGAGCCACTGTGTTTCACATTTTATTAGGCTATCAGCAGCAGAGATGATAAAATGTCAGCCAAATCACTGAATAAAATATATCAATTATTGTTGAGTTTGTTATTTACACTTTAGCAATATATTAAATTTAAAGCAGCATTACTTAGGTAGACTACAATTTGTAACAACCCTGGGAGTATTATGCCATTGGGTGGCTTTGGATTTGCGCGGGGGTTGCCTGGAAGAAACATGATTTGGCACTACATTTTAAAAGGAGCTGAAAGACAGCTGAAAGGAATCACAATCACCTGTGTCTGAATGTTTCAATGATTCATCTTCAATTGGATTACAAATGCAATCACCTTGGGTTACAGATTTTCTGGATTTATGTTCTTGTCCTGTGCATGCTTGTTTGTGTGGTTTCATCTTGGTTGGACCCATCTTTGTCTGGGGAGCGCTTCCAATCATTTCAACTTTTCATGAAACAACTGGAATCTTTTCCACTCCAGACCTTTATCTGCATTTGTTGCACTGGACTGCGTTTGGACTTTTGTCATGTTTAGAATATGCGAACATTAGAACAATCTAGACAAGAACAGGCCATTCAGCCCAACAAAGCTCGCCAGTCCTATCCACTTAAGTCGAGTTTTGAAAGTCCCTAAAGTTTTACTGTCTAACATGCTACTTGGTAGCGTATTCCATTTGTCTATCGTTCTCTGTGTAAAGTTTATTGTTTATCATTTTGTGCTCAGTGTGTTGTCCGGTCTAAGTTAGTATTTGTGTTAGTTAAATAATTAATTGCGTTGTGGTAAACTAGGTGGGATTCGTGTGTGCATTGGTTAATTGTTTTTGCCTTCATTATTTGTTTAATACAGTCTTTATTATCAATCATTTGTGCCATTGTGTTACTTGTCTCTATTTCTGAGCGTGCAAGCCAGGTAAAGGTTGGGTGTGTTCTTGGGGACCCCAAAATAAACTAAACAAATCACCGTTTTATGATGCTGTGAATCTGTGTGTCTTGCAACTGCTACAGTATGCTGAGTCCATTTTACTACTTATTTAATTTTTTCACTACCATCTACTGGGAGATGGGGCAGTGCCCCACAAGTTCTTAATGTTGAATTGGCACAGTCTAGTAGCTAAAGAGGTTACCTACAAACAAATCAATTCTTATAGAAAAATATAAAAAAATATTTATAGGGATTATCTTCCCTATAGTAAGACACTGTGTAAATAAATGTGTTTTTTTTTTTTGCTTTTCAAATGTAAATCCAATCAGCCTAATGCATGGTCAAACTGTGTGGCCATAATCCAAAAAATGGGCTTCTGGTTAGTTGGGGCATGAAGAAGTGTGCCCCCTTAAACTCCGGGTGATAATTCATGATAGTTGCTTACAGAAAAACTGTGACACTGGTAGTTCCCTAAAGAGGTTAAAAAGGAAATTGATTTTCTAAAGGCCAGTGGATGTACTGTACTTGTATAGGCACAGGGATCTGTTACTGAAATAAATGTGAACATGCATACGAAAACCCAGTTCGAAAAAAGACAGAAAGGTGGAGGAGAATAATACAAAAAAGAACTTTTTTTCCTATATTCAAAATCTATCCTTAGACCTCGATACTCAAATTTAGTACCTGTGATGATGAACTTTTACACTTAATCACTAGGGGCCTCATGCATAACAGTGTGCGTAGAATTCGCACTATAACATGACATAAGCACAAAAGCTGAAATGTGCTTACGCACAAAAAATTCCAGAATGCTGAATCTGTGCGTTTGCTAACTTCCATGTTCTTCCGCTACATAAATCCCGGTTAGCGTGAAAAGTAATGCTCATGCACGTGCCTGCTGTCCTGCCCCAACTCCTCCCAGAATTACGCCTCTATAAATATGCAAATCAATATAAATAGCCCTTAAGCACAGCGTTCTGTGAAAAGACAATAGGAAAAGCACGGGGGAAAACATAAGAATTTCAGCGAATACCAAGTGGAGGCAAGGGAAAACGTACTATTGGTTGAAGTTGTCAGATATCAAAGTCGCCGTGAAAAGCGAGTCGTAGCCCACCATCTGAGTGTCATCTGAAAGCTTATTAGGGTACAAAGAAAAAAAATGGCACACAGTGGGAAAAAAGCACAAAATGTAAACTTTACTCTCAAAATTTCCACTTTAATCACATAGTTTATTTTGTCATTAAAGTAGATCATCATAAACTTTATCTTAAAATTGTTTAATTTATTAGTTTCTCAAATCCCATTGTAACTAAAGTAGCACTTTAAATACTTTGTTATGTACTTGATCTTCTATGTGCTCTATGTGTGTGAATCCCTACCTGCTTCTTAAACTGGCTTTCTCTTCCTCCGAAAGGACACAGAATCCATTACATTCGTGATATTACAGCTCTCTGAATAACTAAAATACTGAGATGTATACGTGATACCATTTTCATGATGATAGGAGTTAAAGCATGTTATTAAACATGGGAACACGGTGGCGCAGTGATTGTGTGTGACCTTCGATGAAAAAATTTATTGCAGCAGTACTGTTTCTTTCAAACGTACCTACCTCCAATTCCTGTCCTTCCTTTTATTTCTCCAAATACCCAATTGCCACACAATCAGCTCTGTAATAGACATTAAGCCATCTGTAAGCTTATAACGCCGATTCTTCAAAACTTTTAAGGAACATTGAAATATCTTCGTGGTATATGTTTAATTATTCTATCCTTCACGCCAGTCCCAGTGAAGCATACAGTGCGAGGCAGGAACAATCCATGAACAGAGCGCCAGATCCTTGCTAGCATAGCAACACCGTGTCCTTTAATTATTAATAACATAGATTATTTAAATGAAATTAAAGTATTATCTATGTAATATAATAAACATATTTTGCTGCATTTCATCTTAAAAATGATATCGTCATCATATGTAAATACGCGCTTTATAAAGTGGCTCAGGTTGTGCAATATTATAACTGTATTGCAAGTTTTCAGTGAGGTGATTGTTCTTATAAGTACAAACAGTTCTACCAGGAGCAGTTGATGGACTGATAAAGTGCGTTTAGAGCGCTTGGGATGAAACTGTTTCTGAACCGCAAGGTCCATACAGTAAAGGTTTTGAAGCGTTTGCCGTGTGAGAAGCTATTCAAATAGGAATCATGGCTGAGGTAGCGTGTGCTTGATGCTGTATACCGATAATTCTCTTTCCAATCAGCTGCTCCGAGTGGTGCAGTGAGAGTAATATGGAAAAAGATGATCCGCTGTGGCAACCCCTAACGAGAGCAGCTGAAAGAAGAAGAAGAAGGTGCAGTGAGAGTAACAACGCTAAAGCAGCTATGGTATTTGGAATAGTTTGATCATTCCGTGGACTATTATATTATTACAGGTTAATTATAATCAGATGCATTAAAGTAATAAACAAAATGTGGTTAATTTCAATGTATTTATAAAGCCGTGTCAGTAATGTGGATCTGAAAAAGAAAGATAAACCACACAGAAACAGTAGCACTGCTTTGATGCTGGGTGCCGCCAGTCTGCAAAACCGAGCGCAGAACTCACGTACGACAGGGTATGAGCTACCATGGAAATGTGCGTAGCTTTACGCCAAGTTTAGGTTTTATACATCGCGATTTGAACATGGAAACGTTCTTATGCAACATTTCTGTGCGTACGCACCGTTTATACATGAGGCCCCAGATGTTGTAAATTTTTTAGAAACTGCTCTTCATACTCTTCTGTCACATCCAATGAAAATCCATTTCTTTGACATCATTTATACTATTTTGTTAACCTTATTGTGCATGGGCACTTGGAAGTAATTTGCAATAAGTCTACTGTAGAGAAGAATAAATGAGCACATTTATTTACTGAACACAAGAAAAGCCTTAGGTTCACTTTTTTTGAGAGAATTATAGCAACTTTGACCAACGACGGGCCATTCTACCCAGCAAGTGTGTCTATCCTAGTCATCCAGATTGTTTAAAATAACATCACATCAAGATTTGAAAGTCCCTAAAGTCCTAATCCCCACCATACTACTTGATCATTTATTTCATGTTTCTAAGGTTCTTTACATGAAGAAAAACCTTCTAACATTCATGCAAAATTGGCCCAACTGTGTCCCCATGTTCTTGTTGAAGAATGTATTTTAAAGTAGCAGCCGGAGTCCATTGTACTAATTCATATAGTTGTTTTGAACACATCAATCATGTTGTAACAACTGCTCTCAACCTCATCGAACAACAATCTACAGACTCAGCTTTGACAAAGAGCACTTGCTTTTAAATGTCTCACCCCACCTTTATACAAATTACACAAAAAAATAGATAAATAAGTCAGAATAAAAGGTTTTGTAAATGTAAAGTGAAAATATAAAAAAAAAATAATTATTAATCACACCCAGAATTTCCCAATCCCAGAATAAATGCAAATATGTTGTAGACCACCAGGGGACGCACTAGCCTCCCTAACACACACAGACATGGGACACAAGGGCAAAAATACACTTTTATTTTTTTTTCTTTTCCCTGTGGGAAACGCCTTCCCCTATTTCCCACATGTACAGCTCAGTTCCAGCACAGCACAAAACAGAAAGCACACTTCTCTTCTTTCTCTTTTCTCTTTTCCTCCATTCCTCCTGGCAAGATTCGTCTACTCCCACCCGACTCTGGCTCCCAGAGTAGTGGCTGCTGGCTCCTTTTATAAGGCACCTGGAAGTGTCCCAGGTGCTCGTTGGTCTACTTCCGGAAACACTTAAGGATGTTGCAGAAGTGCTGTGATCGATGGCTCAGTAACAGCTGCAGGCCCCCCTGGCGGTGGCCACGGAACCCAACAGGGCTGCACAAAACTCCAACTCCCATGGAGCCTTGTGGGAGTCTGAGGCACCACTGCAACACAGGGGGGCTGCCACCTAGCGCTCCAAGGGAGGTAATGCTCTGCATATGCTCCCTCCCCTGGTCCTTCCATCGTAGAGGCGTCCTGGCTGGGCAAGAGCCCCGGCCATATGCCACAATGTGCAATGATAAAAATAAACAAAAACATAAATCAGTCCCTGACCTCGCTTATCTTAACTGCAAAGCATAACTAGTTACAAACCAAAGAACAAACAATGCCATCCACATATAAAGTCCCATATGAAAATATGGGTATTGCAGGTACTGAAAAATGGTGGAAACTGGCAAATCTCAATAAGTAAATGAAAGCAAATAACACAATTCAAACAGGGATATTCCAAAATGTAAACTGAAACAATCTCATTGATGAGTCCAGAAAGCAAACCTACAGCTATGGGCAGTGAATGGTGAAACATCCAAGATGCTTTACTGACATGTGTAACCAGATGTGATGATTGGTTGTTATTTTTGGTGAATGACAGCAGAGTTTGTAATGTCAGTCATGATCCAGGTATTTACAGATCCATTCTTTTTTTATTTTCTAGTTGAAATGCACAGACCCTTTTTTAACTTGTGCAAATCAGAGCTAAATGACACAATCATAGTCAATCTCATCTTCTAGGAGAAGTACAAATGGGGCTGCTGTTGATGTCCTTGCTGTTAGCAGAGGAAAACGCTTCTCTAGGTAAATTTAAATGTACAGCGGAAAAAGTCAGACAGACACAACACTTAAAAACATACAACAAGCACAATTGAGAGTTTAGGTAGCCACGCTACAGTGTCATCCCTTTAATCTCCATTTGCTAAAACTGAAAAGGGTTAACTCTTCAACTGCTCCTTATAGCTCATAACGCCCAGAAGTCATGGAAAGTCCCGGAAACAGCCTAATTGTTCTTCTTTGGACTTTCTCTAGCATTGCTACATCTTTTTTGTAATGTGGATACCAGTGCCGTACACAGTACTGCAGGTGAGCCCTCACTAGTGCATTATAAGATCCTATGACTTGTACTCTCCAAATCGTGACATTTAACCTAACATCCTGTTAGCCTTCTTGATCGCTTCTGTTCACTGTCTTGATGTCAGTAGTGATCAGCCCACTGTGACTCCTAAGTCCTTCTCATCAGAGATACTTTCAAGTTTCAAGCCATAATTACTCTACACTAATGTGTTACCTGCAGTAAATCTGCATGCCAAGCCACATACCACATGATTGCTAAATAAATCTTTTTCATAACAATATAATCTGATCAGTGGTTAATTGTTTTAATATGTCGCTTATGAAGTAATTCCTCATTCCTCCCATATATGAGCAGCATAATCATGTTTAGCATGCTTTCTAGAAATGGGCTTATTGCCTTGTGCATCTGTTAATTTGTGTCTTCCTTGATGTAATATACAGTGTTAGTGATCAATAATTTGTTTTGCATTGGAAAGATTAAAGAATCTAGATTTATACACAAGTAGTGTTTAGACAAAATTAAACACTGAGACGTACAGGAAATTCAAGATGTCATGTCACGATTTGTGATTGGCTTCATCAAAGAGTGACTAGGTTATGTGTAACTAATTTACAATCAAATTAAAGAACAGAACTGTGATGTTGACTAAATTATCAAACTTCCTCTTGAGCTGGTGCTAATGTAGAGGGGCTCAGAGAGGATCAAACCTGCTTCAAACACCATTACAGTCAGAAGCCTAAATGGTCACTGAAGTTTGAGGAGTACTCCTTAGGTTTGAGCAGCTCAGATTGATGTTTTCCACATACCTTGTGGGGTGAGGACCTGAGCTGATTTCCTGGGAGTTCAGTTGGTACGTCCTGTGTGGGGAGCACCGTCCGCTGATTAGAGGCTATTTGAATGTGCTACAACTCTTTGTATTAATAGAATACATTTCACAAAAAAAGCATTCAACAAATTTAGTATTTTCAATTAAATGTAAATGTTTCATAGGTGAAGAAGCTGCTGTATCTTTAAGGGTGGCTAATCTTTCAAGGATGGTGAAAACCAGAGACTGCTAGAAGAAGTTCAACCTGGCATCCCTGGAGCAAAAGTAAGGCTCCTTTCTGAACCCTGAAAGATATCCAAAGCTGTGTCAGATTCTGAAACAAACTCAGTTGATGGGAAGAAGTAAGGTCAGACTTTAAGGAAAGAAAGAATAAAAGAAAAACAGAAAGTAAAAAAGTGAGTGAGTCATTCCACCAGAGAGGTAGGGAAAGTTTTAGACTTTCAGCAGGTGTTCTTCTTTTCTCATTTACTTTATACTTCTGTGTTCACCCCGCCCTGTATTTTTATTAAATACAGACCTCCATTTTTATATTTTTTACCTCTGTGTATTTATTGGGGTTAAAAAGTGCTGTCCACATGGACAACCTACCTGTTTCACTGCTGATATACTAGAAATGTACATTCCTATAGGATGTAATTCAATGAGATTAGGTTAGATTAGATTAGATAAACTTTATTAATCCCATTAATCCATTCAGATACATACAGCAGCAGGAACATAACAACAAGGATACAGACTTACAGGACAGATAATACAGCCAATCAATCAATAATTCAACTGATAGACAAATAAATAAATACATAAATAAATTTACATCGGGTGGAACCATTGAATCATTAAGAGCAGTGTGCAGAAAAGACCCCCAGAGGTGCTAAAAATGATGGTGGTGGAATGAGCCTGTGGAGCAGGCTTTTCTGCTACGTTTTTTCAGGCAGTATGATTCTTTTGTGCTCAGGTTGCTTCCCCTAAAGAATGCAGCATAGAACAACACACTGGCCACTATGGATTGGTAGAACATTTTCAGAAGCTTACTTCATAAATCAAAAGACCAGAGTCTGCTTAGCAAGTCCAGTCTGCTCTGGCCCTTCTTGTACACCACCATTGTGTTGTCAGACCAGTCTAGTTTGTTGTTTATATGAACTCCCTTGTACTTGTAGCTCTGCACCACTTCCATGTCCTCCCCCTGAATTGGTTTTAGAGACTTCTTGGCAAGCCAGAGGTCCACCACCTGCTTTTTTGTCTTTCTGATGTTGAGTTACAGGTTGTTGCCCCTGCACCACAAGACAAACTCCTCCACAATCTTCCTGAACTCTGACTCATCTTCATTATTAATGCAGCAAGAGCTGGTATTGTACTGGAAGTCTGTTGTGTAGCGGGTAAACAGGAGGCAGGACAGGACAGTTCCTTCTAGGTGATGGGGGGGGGTTATGGGCCTCAAAAACTGGAATTAAAATTTGTTTTCTGGAAGGAAGGGGCCCAAAAAGACTGCTTATATATAAGGCCCAGAGTTCTGTGCTACACCTCTGCTCATGAGCTGTGTGCCAGAAATGGTGGCATGTAATACTGGAACAATTATAATAGGCCAGAGAAAAAGCAAAGCTTGGATCAGGTTGTAACAGTTTATTTTTTTATTATTTACTCAAAGAATTATGCATTAAGTCGAAAGAAAAAGAAAACATTATATCTATAGCACTAAAAATAGAAAGTAGCATAGCTGCAAGAAGCTTATTTTTGCCAAAGTAAAAGTTAAAATTATACACAAATATGAATCTATTAATTTACTATTGTGACACCACCAGGGGGCGTACCAGCCACCCAACCCGACACAGACAGGCACAGGAAGCACACTTGTCAAAGCACACAGGTTTTATTTTTCTTTTCCTTGTGGGAGATGCCTTCCCATTCCCCACAAGTCAAACACAGTCCAGCACAATCACAGCACAATACTCTTTTTCTCTGTTCTTTTCTTCTTCTTTTCTTCTCCTTCACTCCTCCTTGGCAAGCTTCGTCTCCTTCTTCCCAACTCTGGCTCGTCGAGTATCTGCTGGCTCCTTTTATAATGCCACCGGAGGTGCTCCAGGTGCTTGATGATGTGCTTCTGGCAGTGTTTGTGGGTGTGGCAAAAGAACCTCCCATAAAGGCTCAGCAGATGCTGCAGCACCCTCTGGTGGCATCCACAGATCCCAACATGGTTGCACCAAACTCCAATTCCCATGGAGCCCTGTGGGATTCCCAGGCAACTCTGCAATCAAGGGGGGCTGCCATCTAGCACCCTGGGGGATATAACGCTCTTACTATTCTTGCTCCCCTTGTCCTCCCAGCGTGCAGGGGTCTCAGCCAGACAAGGGCCCTGGCTATCTGCCACACTGTATACATCAATATCCTTTTGTATTTTTATTTTAAAAGTACTTAGAAAATATGAGCATATACAGTATTAAACAAACCTAAATTGGAAATACTGACCGGTCAGCCAAATAGTATACAAATCTACAAAATAAATTCACTTTCATTTTTGTCAGAGTGACAGATTCCTTTAAATCTTGAATTTGATGTTATATCCCAGTGCCAAACTCCCTCTTCTCTTGTGAAAAACACAATAACTCAGAAACTACCAAAAAGATAGGATTATACATATATGATCCTAGTTACATACAGATGTAGAAAATCCTTTATTCTTCATTTTTCACCTACAGTATATTCCATCCTTTAGCATGTGTTAACCTAATTAGGCAGACAATGAGGAACATAACCAACATAATGCGATAACAAAGACCTTCAATACAAAAATTCTTTGTGTTGTTTTCAGCCTTGTATGGATTTACCTCACCTTAGATAGTTTAGCAAAATGGAAATAAATCTTAAACCAAAAGTGATAAAATATGAAAACAGCTTCAAGTGAGGTTAAGTAAACAGCACCAGATGGGTAAAAGTCTTCAGTACATTGCACATTTCCTTTCAGTGTTGTTTCTAAATGCACCAAGGGAACAGTGGTGAAATAAATGCATGCTAAGCAGGTACCACAAACATGAAGCTGATTTGAGCTTTTAAGTGGAACAAAGCAAAGATGATTGTAGAAGGAGGTAAACAGAGGTGGCACATTTAAGCAAGACACATCAGTGCAGTATGAAAAGCTCCCGGGACGTGAAGGCAGGTTCCAAAAATAGCACTGAAACAATGTAAACCCATCCTTTTCTTTTATTTAGCGTCTAAAATTGAGCTCTTAATTGTCACAATATCTGCATTAAGGCATTCAGTTTTGCTTTATGAGATCATTAAAAAGTCAGCTAATAATAATTCCTTTCTTCAAACGCATGCTTCTGCAAACGCTCACTGTTGTTTCGTAGTTTGAAGTAAGCAGCATTCTCAGTTGACACTTGTTTATTTCCAGGCAATGGCAACTCTGTTCAGAGGAGTTTATATTTTGCCACAGGGAAGCTGAAGGCAGTGGATCTGGATGATGGAAGTCAGTTGTGGTGCATAAGGGCACATGCTGTCCTCAGCAACCTGAAAATTACAATATATTATTATAATCAGGCTTTCCATTCTAAGATGTGCCTAAATGCCTACATTTCATATATTATAAAGAAAATAGACGGCAAAAACAAACCAATGGAATATAAAATATTATTTTTTTAGGGGGAGATATTATTTGCTTTACTACAGTACCAAATGAGACATTTACTTCTGGAAGCACATGGACAAAATGAAGAAAATGCAAAATGAAAAGATTGCTAACTAACAATTAATTAGTCTCTTAAACTGACTGACTGACATCCTCTCAGCCAGTAAAAGATGTAAAACAAGGAGAAGATAAAATAAATGTGAATTATCCAGATTCCAAAATAAAGCTGTTATATATAGCAACTTTCTTAAAGGGCCATCTCTATAAATGCTTTAGAGCGTTAACTGAAAAATCCATCCATAGTGTGCAGCAAATGTAATCAGTAATTAGTATGTCACTGTGATTTATGCTTGAAATTATTATGCAGACATATGTAGTTTTGCCATACAGTACTTATTTACTCATAAATTTAGCTTGCATATACAGTATAAAAATATGTAAAAGTATTTTTAGCTTATGCTACGCTATATGAGCTGAGAAACAAGATGCTTTTGAAATGTAAATATTCACAGACAAACTGAAAAACTATTAAAACCAAAGGGCACACACTAAAGCTTTCTTAGAGTTAAGAGTTTTCTGTAATATTCTGATTAAAGAGAGACAAAGAGGGAAAATGGATCGGTATATAGAAATACATCATTTATTAAACAAATTCATGTAAATAATATTTGACTAATGCTTTGGAATGGAAAACTGTGACTGGTGCTGTTTTTGACATGAAAGGTTTGGTGGACTATCAAAACGGGACAAGCCATCCTGAGAAGCTGACTATGAAAGTAGTTGTGAAGAGGGTGTGTGTGTGTGTGTGTTTGAGCTTGTGTGAGCAAGAGGTACTTAATAGAGCTGTACTTACAACTCTTATGAGATCTGCACCTCTGATTAAATCCACTGGACTGGGTATATGGCTACCAACAAGTCTCAGGAGGCATCCTAGCTTGGATCAACTCACAGACATGAGAAAAGGACTACAGATGGTTTTACCTCTGACCCCAAGTGAATAGTACGAGGTGAGAAACCAGAGGTGATAATGAGTGCCATTATGAACAATGCTGCATATCCTCTAGAGTGGAGCATTTCAACCGAAATTTGTCAAGAAATACTTTTGGAGACCTTTCATATGTGCGACAATGTGCCTTTGTAGTGTTTCACTGTGATTACGCTTTTTCATCTTTAGCCAGGTCAGGTGTTTTCTTCTGTATGTCCCCTTGTAACAAATAAATCATACACTGTAAAAAATGTCCGTAAATTTAACGGTACAAATATTGTAAATGGTGAAAATAAAAGACCTTTTCTGAAAAAAAGGAAAGTTACCTTATGTTCTAATGAAAATTACCTGTATATCTTAAACAATAAATTTAATTATTTTTTACAGCCATCAAAATATGCTAAATACTGTTTATTGATGCATTACAGTTATACTGAAAAAAATCTGTAAATTTTACAGTGTAAAACTGTTAAATAATGAAGGTAAACAACCGTAAAATGTAAAACGGTAAATCACTGTTTCAGTAAAACCAGTTACGATATTTGCATAAGGACACGCCCCCTTTTACAATATTGTTCCTGGTGAACAACCATACAACATACCTTTGAATAGTAGGGAAAAAAACTTAACCTAAGTTAGCAGACTTATTTTACCCCACGTGCTGAAGGTTTTTTGAGGTTATGGAAGCTGATTTATGGTGGGTTGTATTCGATAAGTAGGACACCATACACCACAAAAGAAAACTTTACTTCCCCACCAGACAACGGGCTGTAACTTCCTTAAACATTGAATTGTTTTCAATGTGTATAATTAAATGGTACATGCTTACTATTAGTTGTTGTTACTTTACTGATGCAAACTGTGTACTGGGGTTTGACCCTGCCAATACATATTGTTTATTGATTGTTATATTTATTACACAACATGAATTTCTGGTTATGGTTAAATATTCCCTTCTGTTGGAATTTGTTGCAAAGAACAAATAGTTTTTACTACAAAATTAAACTGTAGACCTAAAAATATTGTCACCTTATTTATTACAGTAAAATTTTGGCAACCCAGCTGCCAGTATTTTACCGTAAATTTAACATTTTTTTTAAAGTGTACTGTAGACCAAAAAATATTGTGACCTTCTTTTTTACGGGAAAATTCTGGCGACCCCAGCTGCCATTTTTTTACTGTAAATTTAACATTATTTTTTTTACAGTGTACTTAAATATTGCACACTTCCTACTATCCATCCATTTTCCAACCCGCTGAATCTGAACACAGGGTCACGGGGGTCTGCTAGAGCCAATCCCAGCCAACACAGGGCACAAGGCAGGAACCAATCCCGGGCAGGGTGCCAACCCACCGCAGGACACACACAAACACCAAGCACACACTAGGGCCAATTTAGAATCGCCAATCCACCTAACATGCATGTCTTTGGACTGTGGGAGGAAACCGGAGCGCCCGGAGGAAACCCACGCAGACACGGGGAGAACATGCAAACTCCACGCAGGGAGGACCCGGGAAGCGAACCTGGGTCTACTAACTGCGAGGCAGCAGCGCTACCACTGCGCCACCCCCACTTCCTGCTATTTACACTTAATTAGTGATTGTTATAAATGATTTAATTGTATTAGTGTACACAATAGTGTTATCGATCTATCTATCTATCTATCTTGTAAATTAGTATGCAATGTGTGTGTGTATTTATTTTTTTTTTTTTTCGTTTTATTATTGTCAACTGTTTTGAGGGGACATGCAAATTATGAGTTTCATACTTTCTTCACATGACAACATACTTGACTATATCACAATCAAAAAAGTGAAAGAAGAAGCGATCATATTGATCTAAGGAAGGAAAGAGCAAAAATAAATGTGATACTAAAAAACATAAAGGAAGTAAGTTAAATTAATGCCAGCCCTTGGATTAAAGGATACTAGAAGTTGGTTAACAGTACATTTTTTTCACACAGAGAATTGCAAAGATATAGAATCAGTTAACTGATTCATGGTTGAAAGTAGCATGTCAGGACATTTCGTTTTTTTTATATCAACTAAAACAACCGTAAGTGACAACACATTTTATCCTCTTTTTAAGTTACGGTTGAAGGCAAGGGACCTCTGAAAGCGGTTTAACTTAATCCATTTAATGAACAAGCTTGCTTTAATTCTCTTCATATATTGTGAGGTTTTTGAGACCCCAGAACTCCCCCAGCTGTGTGGTGTGCTGTAACTCTATCAATGCAGGCAGGGATTGTTTGTCCGTCACTCAGGCAACCAAAGGTTCATAGCCTTGCAGAGTAATGCGCAGGATGGCCGATGGTTGATACGGGGAACAGCCTATCTTGGCCCCATCACTGCTTGTTTATTGTGTCTGTGTGTATTAAAGTGGTAGCCCCCGTTTGAATAAAGACCCTGACTGTGCCTGTCTTGATTGAAATAAAGTTGTTTTTTCTGAAGCCTGTGGACTCAGAATCTTCTCTCTAGCACAACACAGTGACTCACGCGTCACAATAAATATATATATATATATATATATATATATATATATATATATATATATATTATATAAGTGCAGAAGTACAATGATATGCATTACAGACTAAACAATGCGGTATGGGTTTGAATTGCACACCTGGTCATTTCCATGTTCCAAATGTGCCTCTGAGCGTTCTCTTCCAGGTACTCTGAATCTCCCGCATTCCTAAAGACATGTGGCTTAAGCTAATTGGTGATTTTTTTATTGGTATAAGTGGACGTGTTTATGAGTTTCCTCTGCACAGCTTCAAGCACTGCTTTGCTTTGTAGCATGATGACCAGAACTGCACACAATATTGGACATACAGTCTTATGAGTACATTATATAGTCTGAGCATAACATCCCTCAATTTATATTGAACAGTTTCTATGATATAGCCTAACATTTTATTTGCCTTTTTAACAATGAAAACTTTGTGTTAACATAAACCCCTAAATCCTTTTTAGAGGTTGCTACCTGTAGGATGATGTCTCCCATCTTATATTTTTAAATTGACATTTTTTTTTTCCACATGTAGCACTTTGTACTGTACTTTTCTACATTAGACTGCACTTTCGAAGTGTTTGCCGAGTTCTGACGTTTGCCCAGGTCTTTTTTAATTTTTTGCTGCCTCGACAGCATCTGCCATTCTTTAGGTTTTAGTTTTATCTGCGAATTTCACAAATTTACCAACTATACTGTAATCAATGTCAATAACATAAATCAGAAAAAGTAACAGTTGAAGGACATTATTAACCTGAGGTGCTTTGACACATGGGTACACCGCTGGAATCCTACCAGTAGGCTGCAATCACTGAAAATCATCAGGACACCTCCTTAGTTAGCAATGAATAGGCCTCTGAAAAGCAGCCATTGATGTCTGAATCTTCAGTAATAAGTACGGGACTGGAGTTCAATATGGTTGGTGTTTTTGTTTTTTATACCCATCTTCTGTGTTACCTATCCCTTCATTCTACATAAAAGCTGGAGTCTTTGATTATATATTTTATTTAAAGAATGGAATGAGGCCACTATAAAAATATTTTAACCGAGGTAAGGGAAATATTCTAACTAACCAGGGTGCCAGTGTGGCAAAGTGTTAAATATGCTTCACTCTGTACATATAACAATAATGAACCAAAAACAAATAAAACTGATTTTACTATCAGAAGCTTGCCAAGCTAGCAAAGAATAACTCAAGTGTGAAAACTTTAGAACATCAAAATAGATTAAATGTTAAGGTTCATTTCAAATAGACACTCTGATTTCTTTTCTTTTAAATCATATGCACTTACCCTTCTTCATTAAACAAGTATAGTGGAATTGTGCATCACCTTCTGACTTCCAAACAAAGACAGGCTTTTCAAGTGGCCAAAAACTTCTATATGCACTTCTTCCTGTCACTTCTTATTATGTGGCATGACACACAGGCTTCTGACCAAATGACCCTGTAGCTTTTACCTGCCTTGTTAATAAGTCGTATTCCTCACTTGTAGCTCTTCATATTGTCAAGTAGGATAGATTTTAACAAGGCAACTCAGATTATTCTGGCAGCTCAGGCAAGTGAGAGAGACAGATTGGGTGCAGTTTTAGAACAATATCTTCCAGCACATTTGAGGAATGCCCCTTTTCGCTCTTAGAATTTACAATGTAGCTGAACATGCATTATTTTAGCATAGCCTACTTTGCTAGAGCTGTTGGTGCAGGATGTACTACTGCTTCTTACCAATCTCACAGTCTAGGCTATCTTTATCATCATGGCATGTATGTATGTATGCATTTTTTTGCTCACTCTCCTGGGTACCACATTAACTTCTTGTGAAATGATTACTCAAGGTTGGATAACACAGCAATACTGTTGTTAGCACAGCTTTCTAACACCTCCCGACTCTGAGATTGGACGGATGACCTGGATAATGTCTCTATGGAGTTTGCTTCTTCTCCCCATATATGCTTCAAATTTTTTATTTTTTTGGCACTTTGATTTCATGAATGAATTGATGATCCCATCATGAATACAGCAAAGGCCATAATAGAAGATTTGAAAGTACCATTCTTATCCCGGTGCAGAATGTGTTCATCACAAATGTGACTTTGGTGACTTGTTTAAACCATAAATCTGTGTGTTGTTAGATTGGACGGCCGATTGACTCATTTCTGTATTACATTTACAGTACATGTACTTCAAACCAGAAGTTAGAGCCACCATGGATTAATTTTCCTCCAGGATTTGTATTAAGTAGGGATTAGTTTTTTTTCCATTTTACACTACTGCTGTGAGCATCTCCAGGGGTTTTATCATGCTGGAATTATTTTTTTCTTCCTCCCTACTTTCTGCAAACATTTGGTCTTTGTCAATTAACAGCCCCACAACGCATAAAATACGTGTCTCAGAAATACGGCTAAACTGCATTGGACTATTGTTATGTTATACGGATGGCACTAAACAACTCAAACAATCCAACAATACAAAAATCACTTCAGTCATGGAGTTTCATCTTGGATCAAAAGGATATGCACCTTAATGCTGAATGAGGAACTCAGTAGACGTCATAGATGACTTGGGGCAAGGGTGTAATGTATGAAGTGAAATCAGCTATCTTTGAAATTGACTGGCTAAGAGGCTTGAATTTTATGAGTCATGTGACAAGACCTAACTTTGTATCTGATTAGTGTAGCATCTAGAGCAGGGGTCTTCAATCACAGTCCTGGAGGGCCTCAGTGGCTGCCGGTTTTTGTTCTAACCCAGTTGCTTAATTAGAAAGCAATTCTTGCCAATAATTTAATTTCATGGCTTGTTGGTGCTTTAACTCTGCTATGTCAGGTAATTCTCATATCCTAGATTTTCTTCCCCTTTCTAAGGATATCATCCAAATGATTTGAAGGCTAAAATGGATGAGTAATTCTCAGTCCTTCACTTTTTTACTCTTCACTTTCCTTCCAAGTATTTAATTAAACCCAGTAGTGCATGATAAATACACACAGGTTTAAATGGTAACAAGCTAAATGGAGAAATGCTGGTCTCTTTTGTCATTTGCATGTTATTGCTAAATAGGACCAATTAAAAACCAAGAAAACAGCTGATAAAACTAAAATAAGCAATAAGGGTTCAAAATCTTAACGCGTGAGACAACTAAAGTGGAGCAGAAGTGTCACTTGACTAATAAGTGCTTCTTAAGCAATTGGGTTGGAGCAAAAACCTGCAGCCACTGCGACCCTCCAGGACCGTGATTGAGGACCCCGATCTAAAGCAACATAACTTTATAGTGAGGAGTAGCAAGGCTGAAAAAGAGGGGGAGAGAGAAAGAGAGACCGCTGAGTAATATGACTTCCGCACAGTTAAAGTTAGAAGCTAAAAACCCATTTCTCAGACTGTATTAAACACCATGGAAGTTTTTGCATTTTTTGTTATACACCATTGAATCTCAATGGATTTAATTTGGCTTTTTTGACACTGATCAACAGAAAGAGACTCTTTAATGTCAATATGAACTCAGATTTCTGCAAAGTGGTCTAAATTAATTACAAGTATAAAACACAAAATGACTGCTCTTGTAACCATTCACTCCCTTTAATATGACAAACCTAAATTCTCAGTGGTGCAGCCAATTGTCTTTTGAAGCCACAAAATTAGTTCAACAATAGTCCCCTGAGTTTATTTAAAGTGTTTCAAATTTCTGTAGTATAAATGCACCTTATCTGGAAGGCCTAACTGGTGGTGAGTCAGTATGGTGCCCACATTTACACAATGATGGCAAACAACAACAACAACAACAACAACAACAACAACGACAACGATGACAACAACAACAACACAAAAAAAAAGGGGGTGCATGTAAGAAAATATCCAAGTCACTGAATATTCATTAGAGTTTAATTAAATCAATCATTGAGACATGGAAATTGTATGGCAGTCCATCCATAAAAACTGAGTGATGGTGTAAGAAGAAGACTAGTTAGGGACGCCAACAGAAGACCTCTGATAACTCTGAAGGATCTAAAAGTTACAGTGTGTGAACACGCTGAATGCAGTCCCAAAGGGACGTAGCCACTCCTCCGAACAAAAAACAGTGATTCAATGGGAAACAAAAATCCCACACGGGGCTTTGCACATTTTAAAGTCTGCACCACAGCTGTCCTTTTTTCTCACTGCCTTGTCTCTCTTTCTTTAGACATCCTCTGCTTTATTCTTTATGCTTTATTATGCTGTATTCGAATAAAGTTTCTGTTTCTTGAAAACCCTCAATGAACCTGTGCAAGTTTGTGACCCAAGCGTAAGAAGTGCTTCACCAGTGCTTAATCAGTTGCAGCTTTATGGGAGTGGCAAAGTGAAAGTCGCTTTAAAATACAAAAAAAAAAAAAAAAAAAAAAAAAAAAACAAGTACACAGTTTGCCAGAAGGAACATGGAAGAAATTGAGCTTTTTAGGCTTTTAAACTAATCATCATGCTTGCTCTAAATCAATCATAGTACATTATGAGAAACACACCGTTGTCTACATGAAGCATGGTGGTGGCAGCATCATGATATAGAGATGCTTCTCAGCAGCAGGCCCTGGAAGTCTTCTTAGAGCACAGGGTAAAAATAAATACAGCAAAATATAAGAAAATCCAGGAGGAAAATCTGATCCAGTCTGCAAGAAACCTGAACCTGCACCTAGGGAGAAGAGTTTTTTTCCAGCAATACGACAACTCAAAGCACAAAACCCAAGCTGCACAAGAATGGCCTAAAACAACAATGTTAATGTCCTTGGGATGGCAAAGTTGGAATCCAGAATCCATTTGAGAATCTGTGGTTGGACTTCAAAAAGTCTGTTCACTCATGTAACCTGACAGAGCTGGAGCAGTTCTGTAAAGTAAAATGGGGAAAAGTGCAGCGTTCATATATGCAAAGCTATTAGAGACCTGTGTGCACAGACCCATGACTGTCATGGCTGCCAAAAGAACATCTACTAAATACGAACCTGAAAGGGGTGAATACCTGTGTGATCAGTTATTTTGTGTTTTATATGTAATTAATTTAGACCACTATGCAGACATCCACTTTCATTTTGACAGTAAAGAGTATTTCTAAAGATCAGTGTAAATAAAGCCAAATGTGACTCAGCACAAGGTGGTTTTTCAAATAAAAGGGGCATTAATAATACAGTTAATTGAAACCTCTTGACTGCAAAGGCAATCTCATTTGAACTAATTCTGTGACATCTAAAACCAACTAGCTTCACCACTGATGATTTAGGGGTGTCACATCAGAAGGGGTGAAATCTTGTTTGATCAATTATTTTTTTTTTATACAGTATTTGTAATGTAGACCACTGTGGACCACCCAGACTGGCACTACCACCTGAACCCAACACAGACAAGCGTGGGACACAAGTTCAAGGCACACACTGATTTTTTATTTTCTCTTTACCTCGTGTGAAACGCCTTCTCCCATTTCCCACAAGTACAGCACAGTCTCACATGCACAAACACCAAACAGTTCTCTTCCTTTTGTCTTCCTTTTCTCAGGTCAAGCTTTGTCATCCTCCTCATCCTGACTCTAGCTCCCCGAGTAGTGTCTGCTTTTATATTGAACCCAGAAGTGCTCCAGGTGCTTGATGACCTAGCTTCCAGCAGCACTTCCAGGTGTGGTAGAAGAACTGCCCAAAAGGGCTCAGCAGATCCTGCTGCAGCACCCCCTGGTGATGCCCGCTGATCCCAACAGGGCTGCACCAAACTCCAACTTCCATGAGTCTGAGGCACTGCTGTAACACAGGGGGTCTGCCATCTAGCATCCCAAGTGAGGTAACACTCTGGCCATGCTTGCTCCCCTCCGGTCCTTCCAGCGTGGAGGCGTTCCGGCCGGGCATGGGCCCAAGCCATATGCCACAATGTACAATGATAAAAATAAAGGAAACCATAAATCAATCCCTGACCTTACTTATCTTAACTGCAAAGCATAACTAGTTACAAACCAAATAATCACACAAAGACCCATATGAAAATATGGGTATTGCAGGAAATGAAAAATGGTGGAAACTGGCAAATCTCAGTAAGTAAACCACTTTGCAGAGATCTGTTTTCACTTTAAAATAAAGAGTCTTTATCTGTCGATCAGTGCCAAAACTGACAAAAAAATCCACTGTGATTCAATCTTGTGTAACAATAAAATGTGAAAATGTCCCAAGGGGGTGGATAGTTTTTTAGGCATTGTGGGTCAACTGAAATGGCCAGTTTTTAGGTTCTGTGTGTAAGGATGAGGGCACCATGCTGCTTCTCGACAATTGCATAATTGCACAATTAAAACTGCGCAATAATTGCACGATTGCATAATTCTGTACATTTATTTTTTAAACACTTATTGAAAATGACAGCTGAGTGGGTTTGGCATGATGCCTGTAACTGTGACAAGATAAATAACAGTATTTGTAATGAAAGAAATAAATCATATTTATTGCAAATACTCACAAATTCTGAAAGTAAGAGGTTGCTTTTATGAAGTTGGTGGGAGATGCGTGATAAAGACAGTTGGGTGTTAATGGCACTGGTATACAGTTTATCATATATGCCACCATTATATTGCAGTGTGTGTAGGCAGAATTTAGATTTTGCCAAATAGTTCCGTGAGAGATAAATGTGTTGTTTTTTTCCATATACATTAAGAGTTCCTCATATTATGTACAGTATACAGTATGCTTAAGGAATATTATCACCATGTAGCTCAAACCAAAATGGCTGATCTGTCCAATGAGCAATCTTGAACTTCAGAAATTATTCAAGAGGTCTCCACTTAGACATAATGGAAGTGTATTGAAGCTGAAGATTGGCCTATAGTGGCCTGGCATGATTTAGTTTTTGGTGTCTGGAGGCGTGTTCTCTAAGACAGTGTTGGTTAACCACTGGATTGAGGACTTTGGCTGGTAGGACACAAGTTGCAATTGTTTGTAATGGTAGTGAAGTTGGTCACGATGGGTCACGCAGTGGGTCATGACGGGACACAGCTTTGGTGATCACACTCGTCACACTCCCACGCTCTGATGTTCACACTTAATTCACCAAGGAAATCCCTCCGATGATTGCACTCAATTTATCATACGGATCCCCCTCACTCTTAAAAATAAAGGTGCCAGAGAGGTTCTTCAGAGCAATGTCATACGTGAAACATTTTTGTTTTCCAAAAGACCCATCCACATGTAGGTTCCAGAAAGAACTTTAGTTTATTTAGATCTGTAACAACCTCCATATAGTAAATAACCATGAATAGATAGTCTCAAATTTGTTAAATCCCAAAGGGTTATGGCTTTAAGAGGACTCTTACTAACTCAAGCTAAGTCCATCTGTTAATGCCCTGCTTGGTAGCTTACTATATGTTAAAGATTTCAGTTTATCTTCTATATGTCAGGACATTTTTTAATGTACACAGAACCAACTTCTTATGCATAAAACCCTTCCTAGAATTAAATGGTGCTATGTCAAGCAATGGAACCTTTTCCTTTCATGGGAAAAAGTGGATCATGGCACCAGAAAGGTTGAGAAACATTGCTTTAAGAGGCAGGTGGCATTTCCTGGGTTAATTTTTGCTTTATGTGTCATGCTTTGACTACCTGCTGTAGTAAATTGAGTCAAGAAATGAATGAGTGGATGGAGGTATGGATGAACTGAGCTACTGTATTTAAAGGAACCAAATGATAACACAAAAACAAATATATTTACTTTTTTTCTTTTAAATACAAAGAAAGCTAAATCTACCTTGCTATTTAAAGGAATCATGGAGTTGGTCTCATCCGATGGAGTTGGTCTCGTCCGATGGAGTTGGTCTCGTCCGATGCGAGAGATGGACGTCTGAAGTGGAGCTCCGCTAGCAGTGGTGTTATTTTTCATATTATTTGCTTATTATCTTGAGATATCCTGTATTTATTCAACCCGAGAGGGACTGCTACAGTATATGTAAGCACATATAAACATGGCCAACAAGAAGGGGGGTTCGAAAGAATCGAAAACTAAAGCTACACCCAAGCTGCTATCAGCAAGCCCTGGTTCCAGATACGGCCTTTCAGAGACAGACCTGGATCAGATGGGCGAAAGCACAGACTCCTCGGGACCACGGTCCGCTACATCGTCGCCGGCTGAGAGCGAAAAGGGGAGCGAAGGTGCGATCGTGTGTGCAGAGCTGGATAGCTCGCCGATTGGAGAAGATCACATGAAACTGGAAAGGGCCTCAAAGTCCGCGGCTTCAATTGCGCAATTAAGCGAGCCTGTAGCAGCGGGGACGCCGGCTACAGCAAAGTCTGCTGCTTCATCTACGGTACAAGAAAGCACAATTGAACTATCTGAACTGAAGGTGTTGCTCGTTGAGCTCGCGCAAGACATAAAGAAAAGCGAGAAGGCTAATGAGATAGCAAGGGCAAAGGCACACGAGAGCCTGAAACAGGAAATCCAACAGGCAACTGAAAAGCTGCGACAAGAGGTGCAACTTGAGCTTCGACAGGTGCTGGGAAAAATTGAAGAGCGCATTCAGGAAAACTCGGTTAAATTGAGCACGCTTACTGATCAATTGGAGCATCTAAAAGAGACATTCACGAATCGGATTGAAATGGTCGAACATTCAGCTGCCAGTGCCGAAGAAAGAGCAATAAATGTTAGTTCCGAATGCAAAAAACTCGGAGAAAAACTTGGAGACAGACTGGCTGCTTTAGAAGATGGCAGTAGACGGTATAATGTCAGAATTGAAGGTCTGCCGGAGAATCGAGAAAGTTCAAACCCTGTGAAATTCGCAGCTGAACTTTTTTCTAAAATAATCGGGGACGACTTTAAAGCAGAATCTGAGATAGCAGCGGCTTACCGCGTACGCGGACCAAACACCGTCAGACCCCGACCAAGATCTTTTATAGTTCGTTTTGAACGATTATCATTTAAGCTAGAGGTGATGGCACTCCTCAGAAACAAGGAAGATATTATATTTGAAAATAACCGCATTCTTATCTTCCCTGACTTCTCTCCAGCAACAGCTACTAAACGCGCATCCTTCTATAATATTAAACAGCGGCTACGGCAAGCCAGTGTGAAATACAGCCTCCTGTATCCGGCAAAACTGAAAGTGGAATGGCAGGGTCAATTCTATGTCTTCGCTAGCAAGGATGAAGCAGAAAAAGAATTAAGAAAGCTGATCCCGGGACTATTCTGATACATAATAGTGAGTCATGGCGGTTAAAACGATGAAGCAAAGATTAATAATCTTTTGTCTGATCTATTCGTTTTAAAATACGGGTTTTTATCAGCATATATTCTCATTATTACTTAGTATTACTAGGGCGCTATCTGTTTATGTTTTATTGTGCTTAATTATTTATTTATATATTTATTTATTTTTCTCTTTTTCTTTTCTAATTATCTCATCTCTACCCTAAACGAGACTGTTCAATATCATACCCTAGGTTTACTGTTATTGCTATTACTGCATTAAGACTGGTTATGCTTCTTCTGGACACATTTTTTAATACCATCCCCTGGGGTTATTATCTGGGTGTATCATCTTAATGCACTAAAATTGCTGAAGACTATATATATATTTTAAGTGTAAAACTCCTTTTTTTTTTTCTTTTTTTTTTCTTTTTTTTCTTTTTAGAGATATCTCTATCTTTTAACCCTTAAGCGCCGCTGCATTGGAGCTTGTTTTGCTTTGGACGTACTCTGTCTCTGGGTATGTCAGAGGATTGGGACTGTGTGAAGTGGGTTTTAGCCTCACTTGGGGAGGCAAAAAGGGAGGGTGGGGGGTTAAGGGGGGGAGAGAAAGAGAGCAGGCCTGATCTATACCTAATCTATCCTCTCAGTCTTTATAATTATAATAAGACTATAAAATGACATCAAAAACTCAGAATCAGTGTCTCCATGATGGGACAGTTAACTTCGTAAGCTGGAATGTTAAAGGCCTGAATCACGAATTAAAGAGAAAGAAAGTACTCTCTCACCTAACAGGTCTAAATGCTAAAATAGTATTTTTACAGGAAACTCACTTAATAAGCAAGGATCAGTTCCGGCTGCAAAAAGACTGGACTGGCCAAATGTTCCATTCTAGCTTTACGAAGAAAACTAGAGGTGTGGGAATTCTCATACATAGAACTGTTCCATTTGTAGCATCAGATGTAGTATTGGATCCTGAAGGGAGATATGTAATGGTTATGGGAGACTTATCTAACTGTAAAATGATCTTGATAAATGTTTATGCACCTAATGTTGATGATAAGGAATTTATACAAAATTTGTTGGCATCCATTCCCAATCTGAACACTTATAAAGTTATAATGGCTGGGGATTTTAATTGTGTTATGAATCCACTTTTAGATAGGACCTCCTCCACAGGGGGAACGGCATCTAACACTGCAAAAATAATTACAAAGTTTATAACTGATCACAACTTATCAGACCCCTGGAGGTTTTTAAACCCAAATTCAAGAACATATTCTTTCTACTCACCAGTACATCATTGTTACTCAAGGATCGATTACTTCTTTATAGACAATAACTTCTTGCCTAAGATTAAATCTTGCAAATACGATGCTATTGTTATTTCTGACCATGCACCTATAATCTTGGAGCTAAAATTACTAAGCCCCATGCACTCACCCCGCAGATGGCGCCTCAACCCACTTCTATTAGCTGATGAGAATTGTACTGAATTTATATCCAAACAAATCAAATTCTTTCTAGAGACAAATACATCCCCCGAGATCTCTGCAGGGATACTCTGGGAAACTCTTAAGGCCTTCTTAAGAGGACAGATTATCTCATATCTTTCCCACAGAAATAAATCCGAGGCCAAGAAAGTAGCAGATATAAAAAGCGAAATTACTAAAATAGATGAAGAACATGCCAGACTACCAAGCGAGACTCTACATAGGAGAAGGCAGGCTCTACATTCGGAATTAAACCTCTTGACAACTAAAGAAACTGAACAACTAATTTACAAATCCAGACATCATTACTATGAACATGGGGAGAAAGCTAATAAGCTTTTAGCTCAACAAATTCACAAGCAAGAAGTGCGCAACGCAATCTCGGTAATCACTAGTACGAACGGAGATAAAATCATCGAACACCAAAATATAATGCACACTTTCAGAGACTACTATAAATCCCTATATACTACTGAGTTTAAGGAAGACAATACACAATCTAATGCATTTCTGGATACATTACAGATACCACAAATAGACGCTTTTAGTGCGGAGGAACTTGATAAACCTCTGATGCTACCAGAATTACTAGATGCTATAAAATCACTCCAAGGCGGGAAAGCAGCAGGCCCTGATGGTTACCCTGCAGAATTTTACAAGAAATTCTCCGCTCAGCTAGCCCCCCTCTTATTAGCAACATTTACAGAAGCCAGAGATAACCAATCTCTTCCACAAACCTTTCGCCAAGCACTAATCACTGTCTTTCCAAAACAAAATAAGGACTTATTACAATGTGCATCATACAGACCAATTTCACTTCTGAGTAACGACGTTAAAATACTCTCTAAAATCTTAGCCAGAAGGGTGGAGAAAGTGCTCCCCTCGGTAATATCACAACACCAAACTGGATTTATTAGGGGCCGGCACTTATCTTCCAATCTTCGACGCCTGTTTAATGTAATATACTCACCAACTAAATCAAACACCCCAGAAATATTATTATCATTAGATGCAGAAAAAGCATTCGACATGATTGAATGGAAATACCTTTTTGCTATATTGGAGAAGTTTGGGTTTGGCCCAAACATCTGTGCATGGATTAAATTACTGTATACTAACCCAGAAGCTTCAGTTTGCATCAACAACATTTGCTCAGACTACTTTAAACTAGAACGTGGCACTAGACAAGGATGCCCCTTGTCACCGCTGCTGTTTGCGATTGCCATTGAACCACTGGCAATACATTGTCGAAACACTGATCAGATAAAGGGGATTAGCAGAGAAGGACTGGAACAGAAAATCTCATTATATGCAGATGACATGGTACTGTATATATCAGACCCAGAAAATTCTGTACCTGCAGTTTTAGCAGCACTCACAGAATTTCAAAAGATCTCTGGTCTCAGAATTAATCTGAATAAAAGTGTACTCTTTCCAGTGAACTCTCAAGCATATAATATTAGATTAGATACCCTACATTTTATCATTGCAGAACAGTTTAAATACCTAGGGGTAAACATCACAAGTAAACATAAAGCTCTATATCAACAAAATTTCGCCGTTTGCATGGAAAAAATTAAACAAGACTTGCATAGATGGTCAACCCTTCATCTCACACTAGCTGGAAGAATTAACACTGTTAAGATGAATATTCTTCCTAAGCTCCTTTTTTTATTTCAAAACATCCCAATATACATTAATAAATAATTTTTTAGGCAATTAGATTCGACAATAACCTCATTTATTTGGAATTCAAAACATCCACGCATCAAAAGAGCGACCCTACAGAGACAAAAGGCAGAAGGCGGCATGGCTCTACCTAACTTCCAGTTTTATTACTGGGCAGCAAATATACAGGCGATAAGAACCTGGACACAAATAGAAGAACATACACAGGCTTGGTCCGCAATAGAATTAAATTCCTGCAGTACTTCTTTGTATTCCTTGCTCTGTGCTCCAATAAACACACGTTATCGGCAATACACTAATAACCCAATTGTGCTCCACTCACTTAGAATCTGGAACCAATGTAGAAAGTATTTTAAGACGGAGAAGCTTCTATCTGTGGCACCCCTGCAAGAGAACCACCTCTTTCAACCCTCACAAACATATGCAGTTTTTAATATTTGGAAAAAATTTTGAATTAACTTGCTTAGAGATCTTTATATAGACAACGTCTTTGCATCCTATGAGCAATTACATTCCAAATTTAACATTCCAGCTACACATTTCTTTCACTATCTTCAAATCAGAAACTTTGTTAAACAAAACCTTCCAGATTTTCCTCATCTTGCACCCTCATCCATGCTGGAAAAAATATTGCTCAATCTCAAGGATTTAGACTCCATCTCTACAATATATAAAATCATTTTACCATCCCTCCCTTTTAAAGATCCAAGAGGACACTGGGAAAAAGATCTTTCAATTAATATATCAGAAAAGGAATGGAAAGTAGCAATGCAGAGAATTCACTCGAGCTCCATATGCGCAAAGCATACAATTATACAACTCAAAATTATATATCGAGCACATCTGTCTCGACTAAAACTCTCCAAAATGTTCCCAGGGCATGATCCAACCTGCGAACGTTGTAACCAAGTCCCAGCCTCACTAGGTCACATGTTCTGGTCCTGCACCAAATTAACATTATTCTGGACAAACATTTTTAATTACCTTTCAGATAGCCTTGGACTTACAATCCCTCCAAACCCATTAACAGCTGTGTTTGGTGTTCTTCCAGATGGGTTTAAAGCGGAGGAAGACAAACAAATTGTGATTGCATTCACTACACTTTTGGCACGTAGACTTATTCTCATAAACTGGAAGAACCCAAACTCTCCTCTTTTAAGTCAGTGGGAAACCGATGTGTTATATTATTTGAAGTTGGAAAAAATCAAATACTCAGTCAGAGGATCCGTACAGACTTTTTTCAAAACATGGCAGGATCTAATCAGTAATATTTTAAAATAAGTTCAAAAGACACAGAGAATTTATTAACTTAGGTATGTCTCCAAGCCTTAAATTTAACGCCGTTTGGCTTGCTCTCTCTCTCAGGGGTGGGGATCGATCTGTTCTTAATTTTTCTCTTTGTAAAAACTTGATTGCTTTGTATGGATTGTAATAAAATTAATAAAAAAAAAAAATAAAAAAAAAATAAAGGAATCATAACAGGTCCCTGATGTCTTTATCTTGAAGTCACTTGTAGATATTTTGCCAAAACCTTTAGATTTCAGTCTAATTCCCAGCTGTAGCACCTCCTTCTTCTTCTTCTTTTGGCTGCTCCCTTTAGGTGTTACCACAGTGGATCATCTTGTTCCATATCTTTCTATCCCCTGCATCTTGTTCTGTTATACCCATCACCTGCATGTCGACTCTCACCACATCCATAAACCTCTTAGGCCTTCCTCTTTTCCTTGACATCCTTCTCCTAATATACTTAGCATCTCTCCTCTGCACATGTCCAAATCAACACAATCTCACCTCTCTGACTTTGTCTCCCAACAGTCCAACTTGAGCTGACCCTCTAATGTCCTTATTTCTAATCGTATCCATCCTTGTCACACTAAATGCAAATCTTAGCATCTTTAACTCTGCCATCTCCAGCTCTGTCTCCTGCTTTTCTGGTCAGTGCCACCGTCTCCAACCCATAAAATATAGCTGGTCTCACTACCGTCCTGTAGACCTTCTCTTTCACTCTTGCTGATACCCATCTGTCACGAATCACTCCTGACACTCTTCTCCACCCATTCCACCCTGCCAGCACTCTCTTCTCCACTTCTCTTCCACAGTCCCCATTACTCTGTACTGTTGATCCCAAGTATTTAAACTCATCCACCTTCGCCAACTCTACTCCCTGCATCCTCACCATTCCACTGACCGCCATCTCATTTACACACATATATTCTGTCTTGTTCCTACTGACCTTCATTCCTCTCCTCTCTAGAGCATATCTCCACCTCTTCAGGGTCTCCTCAACCTGCTCCCTACTATCACCACAGATCACAATGTCATCAGCAAACATCATAGTCCACAGGTAGTCATTTTTTCTTTAGACTGCTATGTGGAAAGGCAAATGTAATTTGGCCATACTATTGGTGTGTGTGTGTGTGCATGTTCTGCTGTGGACTGGTATCCTAATGCAGGTTTGTGAAATGGAAGGAACTGTAATACCAATTTATGGGAATAGGAGCCTATCCAAGCTGCACTGAGTGCAAGGTAAGAATAAACGAGATGCCTATTCATCTCAGAGAACACTTAAGCACACACAAACCCTTTCTCAAAATGTCAGTCACGTAAAAGTCACCGGTAACTTACTCATAATTGGAATATTTGCGTAAATCAGACTATCTGGTGAAAACCTACACAAACCCAGAAAATGTCCAAACCTCATGCGGCTCATGGCTGAGCTTAAAAATTGAACTGGGCTAGGACACATTAATCACTGCACAGTATTTCTGCCCCTGAGTGTATGTTTTTTATTATTTTTTTTGAAGGAAACATTAAAGCATTCATTGGTCAAATGTACCACAATATATTTTGTTTCTATTCTTTTCATAAAATATGTTTCTTTCAAGAGCCAGAGAAACAAATTAATTATCCTAGATAGTATAAATTATTCAAGAACTTAACTCACTTGTCAATGCGTACAATAGCATTTATTCAGAAGTTATAGCTGCCATAATTCATATGTTTTCTATTAAATAGTTTTTTCATGATAATTAATGGCTTTCAACAGAGCGGCACAGAAGGAGCCAAGCTGCTCATAAACAGAAAACACAGATGATATCCTCGTTTTCCGGCCCATGTTCCTGCATACAATGAGTCTGAGGGAAATCAACGAAAAGCAAAGACTGACTTAAAGTAAAATCAAGTCTGCAACTGCATAATGGGGAAAATTATTGTTTTGATGTAAAGCATTTTGAGCAGAGGAGACAGAAGGGGAATAATAACTAGTATGGCATATTGTGCTACTTCCTGAAGTCAAGAAATGAGAAAGAAAGTATCTAAAAATACTCTACCAACAAGGGAATAATTTGTTTTAAAAAAGTGGAAATAATCAGTTTGATGTAGGATTAGAGAAGGAGACACTGCCATTTCCCCATTCGGTTCCTATATTAATTTCGACCTGGGTGAATTTTGGGTGCCTCCTATATATTCTTGTGTATTCCTCTACAGACTTTGGCAGATTAACCTGGTAATTGATAGGTGGGCTAATGATGCTCTCAGGATTGCCACTGCAATCTTATAATTCTCAAGGCATTAAAAAAAAAAAAATCTGCGGATATTAGATGGAGGAAAACAATTTACTAATCGACTCTTTGACTGGAAAAACATTACTTGAATGTAACATGCTACATCACCAACAGGGGCACCAACACAGGGGAGTAAACAACAAAAACAACAATTTGTTTCTTGTATAGTCCAAAATCACACAAGGAGTGCCATGAGGGGCTTTAACGAGCTCTGTTTTTTGACAGCCCTCCAGCCTTGACTCCCTAAGAAGACTCCCAAAAAAAGACCATTGTAGGGAAAAAAATTGAAGAAATCTTGGAAAGACAATTCAGAGAGAGACCCCCTTCCAGGTATGTTGGGCATGCAATGGCTGTCAAAAAACGGGGTAAATGCAATACAGAATACAGAACACAAGTAATCTGCTTCGTAGAGCTAGATGGCCTCTCTATCATTGCCAACTGAGAAATACAATAGTGGTTTTAGGAACAATGCTTTTCAGTGGCCTTCCCAGTCACTGGATCTCAATCCAATCCAACATCAATCTGTAACTAAAAAATCTGCTGAATCGAAGTAATGCAATCACGTTAACATGGACCAGACTCTCAAAAAAAAGGAATGATTCCAGCATCATGTGGAATCCACACCATGAAAAACTGAAGCAAAGCCTCTGATGACCATGGCTAAGCAAGTTCACATTGGATTGGCACCATGGCTCTCCATATTGAACAACCATGTGACTGGGCAACTGCTTAATAACAGCGTCTGATATAAACTGATGGTGCTTTGCTCAAGGGTTGTGCTTTGTACCCTTTCAGCAACCAGTCAAGTCCATCTAGATTTCTTCTTTTTTAGATGCTTGCCAATATTTTTTTCTTGAGTTTAGTGTTTTTCAGATTTGTTTTGTTTAGTTTGAATTTCAAATTCTGTCTTTGGATTTGCCCACTTTGGAATTATTTTTCGGCATGTTTTTGCTTACCAATGTATGACCTTCCACCTATTTTTAGACCAGCCTTTTAGATTTGTTTAATATTTATTGTCTTTACCCTCATGTTTGTTTGTTCGATGGAAAACTTTGGTCTACGATTAACCTTAGAACCTGTGCACCTCCCGATGACTCTACCTGCTGGGAAGCAAATTCCAGGGGGTCATGCTGTGTGTGCCATCCTACACTGTGGATGTGGCAAGCTGATGTGCACCTGAAAATGTAAAATCATTTTCTGTGCATACTTTCACAGCCCAGTATATCTGTCATCACTGCTAACCCTACAGAAATCTGTTAAACACTCAGATCATGGAATGCTGGCCATTTTCCATCCATCCATTTACCTATTAACTAAGAAAAATGAGTCCAATTTATCGACCTTTTTGCAATCCTAAATCTCCGTTCTGCTACACATAACACATACTCAATTGCCTCAGAGTCTCACATTTTGTGGCATTCAATCGCTGTCTATTTGCCATAACATTCAAACTGTGTCTACAAACTAACCTTTATTCTCTTTCTTTCTCTCTCTCTCTCTCATATTATATTTGTATTGTCCTTGTATTTCACTTTTTATATCAGGCTCTTCAGTGCCTTATTTACCATACTGATGATGTTGCTGCTGTGCTATATATCATTTGTTACTGTCAAGCAACAGTATCTTCATAAGGTTCATTGTTTTATATTCTGATTTGATTCTAGGACATTTTCAGGCTCTGTGCAAAGTCTCAAAGTTTCCCTGTGATTTATCTTGAATTTTAAATAATCTACCTTATTTCTGTCTTGACTTACATTATATTCTTGAATGGTTTGTGAAGTGTCTTCTAATGATGCTCCAAGTGAAAAGCTGTGTTTAAAATGAAGATTGATCATTCCCTCTGAGCCCTGCAGTTTTCTTCACACATCCTTGAGATCTGTGTGTAGCATAAATCTGAACTGGCCCAAAATGTAGGTGTGTGGCCAGTGTGGCATTTGATAGGCATGTACTCCATCCCTGGTTGCACCTAAACTTGACAGATAAGCTTCAGCCCCTCCAACCCAGTATTAGCTTACACAAATTTAAAAATGGATGGATTCATGCATACATGGTTTAACACTAGAATCCCTGAAGTCTATGAAAAAACTTGTAATCCCAGCCCACCTTAAATCCCTTCGCACCTCTCCATCAGCGTGTTTTGTTTTGTAAATTCGTCGATCAGCACAAGCAGCAAGCAGCCTGCTGTCCTTTTCCCCGCCTTGATGGAGCTCAGTTCACGGGCAAAAAGTTCTCCCAGCTCAAGCCAAGGCTCCTTATCTGTATGTGAGGTTCTTGGGGTTGTATAGGGTAAATAATACAGTATATCATTATTTGGAGTACATGCATTTTATGTGTGTTCTCTGTCTACATAGATCTGGGTAAGTGTGGGATGAAAGGAAATGTGAGAAATGCAAGAAAAGCTGAACACATACCTAAAGCAGAAACTTTTTCCATGTTATACTAATAATGATGTGAAGTGTATGATGTGTGAAGACTTTAGTCCAAATATCAAATAAATATGTACGCTTTTATTCAAGAATATAACCAAAGAAAAAAAATTGATTTACATGTTGCTGTCAATGAGTTAAAAATGAAGCTCAAATGCCAATCGACAGGGAGTTTATATGTATTCTTCAATAGTGCAGAGGTAAGAACTGCTGCCTTATAACTCAACGGACCCGGGTTTGAGACAGGGCACTCCTCGTTTTGAGAAGTGAGCTGCTATTATTATTATTACCATTAAATAATAAAACATACATTTTATTTGTGTCTGTAACACATGGTGTAAATTTTGGCTACTTGTAAAAGTTAGTGCTTGTTTTTTTATTATTCAGCTTTAGATAGATAGATAGATAGATAGATAGATAGATAGATAGATAGATAG
>JANRMT010062849.1:18798226-18821019 GCA_026402145.1 Polypterus bichir lapradei
TAGATAGATAGATAGATAGATAGATAGATAGATAGATAGATAGATAGATAGATAGATAGATACTTTATTAATCCCAAGGGGAAATTCACATAATCCAGCAGCAGTATACTGATACAAAAAACAATATTAAATTAAAGAGTAATAAAAATGCATGTAAAAACAGAAAATAACTTTGAATAATGTTAGCGTTTACCCCCCTGGGTGGAATTGAAGAGTTGCATAGTGTGGGGGAGGAACTATCTCCTCAGTCTGTCAGTGGAGCAGGACAGTGACAGCAGTCTGTCACTGAAGCTAGTCCTCTGCCTGGAGATGACACTGTTTAGTGGATGCAGAGGATTCTCCATGATTATTCTCTCAGTGACGTTCACGTGGTACAACAAACTTGCCTCTCCCTCTCTGAGTTAATGGCAGTTATCTCCATTCTTTTCACAAGAGCAGCGCTGTGGCTGATGCCTGCTCAGAACTATTTGTTGTACCGACAATCAAAGATACCATGTCCCGTGACCGCTATCAGACTGAACAAAGGAAGGACCGGAACAACAGACAGCTTCTTCATAGCGCTTTTGCTGGCTAGTAGACTGCTGCTCTCTGCTTGGCACCTTAAAGTAAAATAGGACTTCCGCCTGCAGCTAAAGTCACTTCAGTACGTGAGCAATTCACCACGATAGTGTTTAGATCTGGCAGTGCCATGCTGACAATGTATGTGCCCAAAAAGAAAAGGTCTTTGATTTCAGTCTGTAACAGCCGGTGTAAAGTTTTGCTACCTGTAAAAGATATCGCTGAAGGTATATCAGCAGACACACAAACGCTGGTGAATCACGTCTTCTTGGTATCTTGTTGTCACTTGAATTTTTTGTTATTCAGTTTCATTCTTGAATAAAAGCACACTTGTTTCATGTTTATTTTATATTCCAGTAACCACTTGAATGAGATTGAATCTGTCTCTGCCTCTCTTGCGCACACACACATACATTCATACATGAAAATGTCACAATTTGGAAATGCTATGCCATTTGAACATGAGTTGTCATTTGAACATGCATTATTTTTTTGATCTTGCCTGTACTCTGCGTTACGGTGCATGGTAATGAGAATGCAGACAGACTTCTTTTTCAGAGCATACAAAACTGAAACTGCCTAGAAATGACAACAGAGACCAATAGAGTAAGTTTGTTAATAAATTAACTATGGTAAGTAACTTACTAATTACCGTAAGAAAACGTATCTCTATTCAAAATTGTGTTTGTGATAACGTGACATTTCCTTGTGAATGCCTGTTTCCAGTTAATCTGTTTCATGTCCCAATGACTGGTTTTATGCTACATTTTTAGATAATGGCATAACTAAAAAGTCTCCATACCCATGTTGTATGTGTTTTGATAAGTGTGTTCATACTGTGAAGAAAAACTAATGTCTTTACAGCAGCTGATGCTTGTAGATGTTGCTATATCAGACCCAGTGCTCTAGGTGTTTAATCTAATTCGGCCGTCTCCTTGTGGTTTCCTTGCCATTTTTCCCCAACAAGCTGTAGCTGAAAGTCACCTCACCATATTCACTATTGCTGGTCTTTGTGTAGCACTCCATACTTGGTGATTTTATGCTCCAAGTGGGGAGCTGACAGCAAGTACAATTACTTACGTCCAGACTGTTACACATGCTAGCAAGGAGTATTTTATGATGATGACTGGGAAAGAAGAAGCAGTCAAAAGAAGAAATTGAAGATGACACTGGGAGGTCAATCAACACTGCAAACCAAAGCCAAAATGAGAAACAAAAATCGTAATCAAATCAAAGCCGGAAAATACTAATGCAAAAGAATTCTGAAATAGTCAAAAGAATGTTTGAAAAAGGGTTCTTATTATCTACAAATTCATATAAGGAAGCATTCTGAAAGATAATTTTTTAACCCCTTGGGTCATCACTGGGAGGTTACGGCCTCCGAAAACTTGCATCGAATAATGTGGGTCAGTGGCCTAACAATGGGAGACACAAACCAGCAGTGCCCTTAAATATACTAAATTGCCCAAAGAATTACGATAATTAAAGTAAGCTTAAACAAAAGTATTTGCAGAATCAAATTCCTGAGCTAGAAAATCTCCCAAAAGAAGTATAAGAATTTCTAATTTGCACAAATTAAAGACACATGAATTTTCTGAAATTCTAATTCTTATCACACATTCTCTCAGCCCAGGATAGCCACACATACTGTCTGATTTAGTTTCAGCTAGACGGTATAGAAAAATAAAATATCTTGTATTAGCACAAATAGATATTAATCTAGTAAGAGCTATTATAAGCATTAAAACTTAGTGTGAATTAGATATGTTAAGTAAATATTTAAATAAAGGCATGTGCCATATATCTTTTTTAGTTAAGCTCAGAGTGAAACCACCAATATTGAGCAACTCAGAAACACAGAGAAGGAAGAAAATGACGTGCAGAAACTGCCCGAGGACAGAGAAGGGGGAACAGGGGGAACACCTTTTGTTTGAAGGCCAGTTAGGAAATAAGGGAAGCAAAAGAATGTAAGAGATAAGCTGAGAACAATATTGGTGGCCAAGAAAGGGCCCATGAGAAGCCAGCTGGAGTAGTGAGTCATTGTTATGAGCAAGGTCAAGATGATAGGAAATGATTATATACTGTAAACTGTGATTTTTGCCTTGTTCAGGGCTCAGCTCCGTTTGGCCTAATTGAGTTGAGTCTGTGTGATTGTTTATTGCAATAAAATTAATTATTCTGTTTGCCTATCCTTCTTTCAAGGTGAGAATCTTCAGCATATTTTACGCTTCCACAAAGTTGCAAAGGAACAAATAAGAAAAAACATGAATATGGCATAAAACAAGAAAGAACTGTCAATTGGTTCACATTTGTCTTAGAGAATCAGTTTTCTGTTTCTGAAAAGCCTGTGTCAATAACAATTAAGCGATGACCAGAAGTGCTAGACATTTCAGAATTATGTTCAACACTGGGAAACAAAATAGTGCCCCATACCTTTTAGTTCATTGCTCAAGTATGTCTCCCCAAATATTACAGTATCTGCAGTGTATACAGCCTGCAGTGAAGTAAGGGTCATCACAGTATTAACAGACAGACCCTGAAAGACAGCATGTGTAGGATTTAAGATTCCATGAACTGTTTCAAGGACATTTCCAACCTCACAGAACTGATGCTTTCTGAGCTACACTAAATGCTAAGAGGCTACACTGTGAATGTCAATAGCTGCCTCGACATGATCTGCTCCATGTGAGAGCAATTTAGAATGGTTCTCTGGTTCTACACCATGCATTTTGTTGCATCATAATGTCTTGTCCAGCACTTCTATTATCAAGTAAGCCAATTCAATGTTCTTCTGGAAAAGAATTACAAATGAACCTTGTGATAATTCCAAAGCCAGATTTTAAAAATGAAGCCAATATAATGCAAGCCTTGATGGATACTGGACGTTCTAGAGGGTGGCCTGCAGGAGTCTAACCTCCTTGAAGGGTATGCCTGAAGGAAATGCCAGCTGATTCCATGGCTACAGGGGATGAGTTATGAGGGAAGATTAAGAGAGCTGAGCCTTTTCGGTTTGGGCAAATGGAGAAAAAGAGGTGACATGATTAAAGTGTTTCAAATTATTCAAGGAATTAGTACTTTAGAATGAGTTCAGCAAGAACATGGGGCACAGTTGGGAACTTGTTAAGGGTAAATTTCACACAAACATTAGGAAGATTTTCTTCACACAGAGAAACATAGACACGTGGAATAAGCTACCAAGTAGCATGGCAGACAGAAGGACTTTAGGGACCTGCAAAACTTGACTTGATGTTATTTTGCCAGAATGAAGTAGATAGGATTGGCGAGCTTTATTGTGCTGAATTGCCTTATCCTTTTTAATTTTGTCTGATTTTTCTAATTCATCTAATGTTCTAATAATTAAGAGATTTTCCACATTATCATTATAATTTCATCACAAATATTACATCATTTTCAAAGCAGAGCCCCCTTTTTAATCATCACTGTCACAAGTTTGTTGATTTTTTCAGTTTGAATGGCTTTTGATGTGCTTGTTTATTTTCCTTAGCCAATGCTTATTCAAACAGGTTAAAGAGAAGTTCTGTGAATGCAACATCAGCAGTTCTCTTTGTGCCTTCCACACTACCCATGTGTTTGCACTCACTGTTTGTTTTTCAGTTGTCATATCAAAAATGTGACCATGTTCACTGTCTAGTTATCACTAACAGTTTCACAGAGTGAATGGTACTTGTTTAGTCTCTCACAAACTGCTTTCCTCAACTCTTCCCTTCCAGATATTAGGAAAAATCATGCCACTTAAACTTCAGTAATCCATCCATCCATTATCCAACCCGCTATATCCTGGCCAATCCCAGCCAACACAGGGTGCAAGGCAGGAAACAAACCCTGGGCAGGGCGCCAGCCCACCACAGGACACACACATACACCAAGCACAATTGCACCTAACCTGCATGTCTTTGGACTGTGGGAGGAAACCCACGCAGACATGGAGAGAACATGCAAACTCCACGCAGGGAGGACCCGGGAAGTGATTTACAATACAAACTCCACAATCTTTCTGTACTCTGACTCATCTTTATTATTAATTCAGCCTATGATGGAGGAATCATCTGAAAATATCTGTAGATAGCAAGTGCTGGTACTGTGCTGGACATCTGTTGTGTAGTGGGTGAACAGGAAGGGAGACAGGACAGGTTCCTGAGGTGTTCCAGTATTACAAACCTCCATTTTTGACACAATCCTTCAGTCCCATGAAATGCTATCTGTTGCTCAAGTGTTTCACAGTCCAGGAGATTGTGTGGGCGTCAAGATTCAAAGCCTTGAGCTTTGTTCTCATTTGATTAGGCAGAATGGTGTTAATATCACTGGAAAAGTCAAAGAACATGACTGTGCTTTGTCCAATTGGGAGTAGGCAAAGTGGAGCATATACTGTAGATGAAAGCATCTTCCACACCTATAATGTGTCTGAAAGGCAAACTGCAGAGGATCCGGATATTCTGAAATGAGTGGTCATATCTGTTTTAGGACCAGCCTCTTAAAGGTCTTCATGATGTATGAAGTAAGAGCAACTGGTCTGAAGTCCTTGGGATCACTAGAATTACCTTTATTTGGCAGTGGGACTACATAGGATGATTTCCACAGCTGGAGAAACTTCTGCACATTCAGGGAAAGTGAGAACAGGTGCTGAAGGACCTCAAATGCTTCCCTAGTGTTCTATTGGTTTGATTTTTCTTCTTTTTTTGTTGTGAGAATGATGCATCATTTCATGATACTGACATCCCTACAACAGGCTCTATCTGGCTGGAAGTCAATAATTATATTAAAAGTTAATGATATGATATGATAGAAAAATCCATAGGCTAAACATTGAAAGTAACTCACATCTTCCATGTTTCCTTCTAATTTGAGCTCTGCAGACTGGCAGTAATGGCATGCTTATTCCCTTATATTCAGTCTTATTAAGAAAAATGAACAGTTTATAAGAAAAACTCACGTAAAATAAATGATGAAATTTTAATAATGTACCAACCAAAACAACCGTAGCAGAAATTTCTTTGAAAGTGTATTACTCTGCATTCCCTCTTTTGTACGAGGAAGAGTCTCCACGGTAGCCCAACTTTTCTTTCCTCTTTTCAAACTGTCTACAGTTGGTTAATATTATTTAAATTACCATGAAACATATTGAAGTGTTGCTAGAATGACAGCCTGATAAGAAAATTAAAAGGGAGAATACACATTTCTAGACATAGGTTTTGCTTTCTGTGGGAGCACAAATTCAATTATTTATTTGTGCATATATCTAGCCCAAGGCCTGGTATACAATTTAAATGGTAATGCTAGTCTTTTAGAATATGTAGTCTTCCTATTTTTCACTAGCAATGAGTAGAACTGATGGCCTTGTATCTTCATGGCTTACTTTAAGTCATTTGCTCACCCTTTGTATGCCTGCAGTGTTAACTGGTAACGGTAAGCAACCATTTTTTTAATGATTTAATCTTTAATGAGTTTTATTCAGGGCATTTAAACTAATAGCAGTTTGAGGTACTCATGTCCTAAAATGCCATATTACAATTAAAATTACTATAGCAGCTTGGCAAATTTGATTCATTCTTAGCAACAGTAAAGTGTTCTTTGAAGGGCTTAAAGTCTGGGGAAAAGCACCGTCTTTAAAAAACACACTTTGAAAGTTGTGCTTTAGAATTTCTAGGCAGCCATAGGGCTGTTGTTAGGAATGAAGATTCTGATCTTCAAAATATGAAACAGAGAGGCACAATTTCCTGCTGTCCATGATAAGGCTTCTAGAATACACAACAGGATGACCAGAACATGAAGTGGACATTAAATGAAGTGCATAATTTTGTGTGCTCTTGGCTTTTAATTTTTTTTAATATGTATTTTATCACTGAGTAAAAATCGGTTTTTACTTAAATAAAGAAGAGACCCAAAGATCTAATCTATATATATAAAAGTCAATGTGTGTATGTATGTTCCAGCATCACCACCGAACGGCTGGAGCAATTTTCATGAAACTTGGTACACATGTTTCTTATTGGTTGACTAAAAATACTGTAGGGTGAAAATCCTAACCCACCCCCTTCTGGGTAGTGTGGGAGGTGATCTTGTATGCATGTTATCATTCAGTTGACACTCAGAACGACCACCAGGGGGCGAACTGGAGGTGACTGCCAGTATTCTTTATGTTTGAGCGCCACTGCGCCCCTGTTGCTTCTGAAATTAAATAGAACTGGCCGGTTCTGAGCGTCAACTGGATGATAACATACATACAAGACCGCAAGACAAGCCCATTAGTGAGTCTTCATTGTTTTTTCATTTATTTTTAAAGTTGTGTTTTTTTTTAATTATGTTTTTCTCAAACAATTAAAAAACACTTTATTTTCCTCCTGGATAACGCTGGGTATTTCAGATAGTGTACCATAAAGTAAAGAAAACATCTGAAATGTTAATAACTTAAAAACAAATGAATGTAGTGGAGGTTAAGACCAAAAAAAAGAAAAAGATTGCATCTTTAGCATCACAAAAGCAAATATTATTGAAAATGAGTAAGAAATAGCAAATCAGCATCTTGCTGGAGAGAGAGCTCTTTGAAAAGTGTCCATCAGCTAAGCACCAGCAGCAGATAAAGTCTCCTTTCCACGTAAAGTTAAAGTAATCCCCTGTTCAATGTGAGACTGCCATCCCATTCGCTGTTTATTTCTGCTTTGCTCTGAAAGCTGCTCTCCTTGACTTCTCGTCCCCATACTGACAGACATAAGTGGAGAAAATGGACGGATGAAGGAATGGAAGTAACATTGTAAAAAGATCATATAGCACTGAGCAGCTTCACAAGTTTTGGGAGAAATTAAATTTAAAATATTGATTCTGTATATTATACCATGTTTATTTCTATAATTAATTCTGTACAGTATTTATCTGGTGTTGCTATAACAATTCCTCCAAAACATAAAAAAAGAAAATACCTCTGGTACTTTCACCCTACTGTCATTTTTTCAGAATTAAAGAATGTAAAAAGAAGTACTCTGCCAAAGTGAATCAAAAAGAAATGCAGCTGACATATCAGAATAAGATATGAATAAGACAAGAAAGTCTCCTGGTGGAAATCCACACTTGGTTGTTGTCATTTAATATAATGGCTCAAATCTCTGTTCAGGAATGCCGTGTTTTGGCACTGAACTGCTTGATGAACATTATGGTATTAGTGACCACAAAAATTAAAATGGTATTGAAATTTGGGGTAGCATTGTGTCATAGTGGTTCATGCTCCTGTCACATGGACTCAACAACTTGGGTGTGAATTCTGCTTCAAATGTCTATATGTGGGGACTTAGAATGCATTAGAACATCAAAACATCTATTAGATCAATTATGACAAGAACAGGCCATTTAGTCCAACAAGTTTGTCCATCCTATTCACCTGGATTGTCTAAAATAATGTCAAGTCAAGATTTCCCTGTTTGTGTGTTTTTCTACCACATCCCAAAGATGGGCATGTCATGTTCATTCCAACTGATGTGGAATAGACTCAGTGAGTGATGGGCTCAATGATGGATTGTCAATAAAAATCTATCTATCTATCTATCTATCTATCTATCTATCTATCTATCCTGTCCAAGGTTTATTCCTGCTTTGCACCTGATGCCGTCAGGCTCCAACCCAACATTGCCTTGGATTTGTTTCTGTAAATGGTTTCAAACACAGAAAACTTAACAACAAGAAAGAAAATATGTTTAGTTGCTCCCACTTTGTCTTCCTCATTTTATCCCTCTTCATATCTGCGCATAATTCTGAGCCTGCTCTTCGTTCTTGGCAATCTTTAACCATATTATGGGACCAAAGTTATATATAATTTTACATCTAATTTTCTGCCTTCATAGCAAGGTCTACCTGCCTGTCTAGCATTAAGTAAAAAATGGCAAAAGAAATTAGGAGGTGTCATAGGGCTCTAACTGAATTAGGGAGTCCACAGCAGTGGGGGACAGGAATAGATAATGTAGATGACTGTCCTTAACTTATATGGAGGATTAATAAAATGATCTCATATTTATTTAAATTGTAAGTGATGTAGTAGAATGATGTATGTTTATAATCTGACCAAAATAATTTGTTCAGAGCAAAATATATAGAGAGAGCAGGAGAGAGCATATGGTCCATATAGCCCTCAGCTTACAGTACAGGAAGATGTCAGGACTCAGGGTCTGTCCATCTTTTATTGATTACATCAGTAGCAAATGCTCCTGTTCACAAAATAAAAGTCGATGATTCAGTAAGCAAGCACCCATACTCTCAAATAAGAGGTGAGAAACATCAGATTCTTCATTTACAAACTCTCCTTATTGCTCAAATGCTATACTATGTCCAGAATTACAGTTTGTTGTATATAGTGAGAAGTAAAGATTACAATATGCAAGCTTTCTTGCCTGTAGAAGGGGACCGAGTTGCCTTGAAAGCTTGCATATTGTAATCTTTTTTGTTAGCCAATAAAAGGTGTAATTTTGCTTAACTTCTCACTACATCCATAATGGCTAACAGAGTACAACACCCTACTACTACAGTTTGCTGTATAGTAATTAATTACCCGCTTTTTAAGATTTTTTGTTAAGATCATAAACGGTTCTCTGACTAACATTTGGACATTCACAACATAACAGAATGGCGCACTGCAACAATATGGACAGTACTCTGCATTCAATTTTGAGTGTGCTTTAATCTTAACATACCTAGAATTAACTGTTCAATTGAAACATCAAACTCATTTTATTTAAAATTCGAATTGTGACTCATTGGTCAACTACCCAGAGATAAATTATTTTCATTTTCGAAAATCTACACAGTTCTTTTGTCTTAATGTGACAAGGGTACAGATGAGGCTTGAGGCAAATCAATAATGTGCCAGACTGAACTCAAAATTAATGGAAGAAAATCATCTTTGTAACCTGGCTGCACTGGCTTGACAGAAAATCATTTTGCATCAGGGGTTTATAAAGAATTTTTATAGGCCCACCTCAGGATTCTTCACGTTGACTGAAGATCTCAAATAGTAAAATCTAATGTAAATACTTAATGATGTTTGAAATGAAGAAAGAACTATTTATGGATAGCCATTGTTCATTTTCCAAACTAAAACAAAAAAGAAAAACTCAACCGCTCTATTGAATCTGAAACAAAAAAGAGCATTTGCTTTGGAAATCACAGTTCATTGAGCTCTGTGTACATTTTTGAGTTTGCATTATATTATAAAGCTTATAGCAGCTCAGCATAATCTTTGTCAGTGCTTCCTATTCTCATTTTCAAGACTACACTGTTGCTGTTCAATTCCATTTTAACTAATATCATGGTCATTGACTTTCACAGCTTGTAATGAATGCAGTGATTTAGTTACCAGTCTAGATTCCATTCTCTTTCAGTTGATTTAGGCTGATGTAACATTATGCGACTTCTAGCTGAAGGAGATGTCAGACTTGGTATCTGCAGTTGCTGATTTCATCACCAGAGCATGTGAATTTACCCATAAAAACTGCATGATGACTTTCTGTCACAGTTGTGCTTGCCCCTTTTTATGACAGCCTTTAACGTGCTGCCTGACAGAGCTGGTGCTGTGTGAAGGGCTAACAGGTACGGTCAATTGATCTGGATTTTTTGACCTTTTTTTTCTTATTTCCATTCTGATGTGGAACATAAAGAACAAGCCACTTTTCTGTTTGCTAAGTCTGAAACACTATTGTTCCTTGTTCCTTGTTATTGCATTATATGCATTACACTTCTGGGTGGGCACTCATTGGTTGTCAGCTCTCATACACACTGAGCTCACCCTTATGACTAAACACAAAATCATACCTGTTGGATTTGGTCAGGGCAAGTCCTGAACTAGTTGTAGGGAATCACTAGTTATGATTCCGACTACCACACATGGTAGTCATGCGAGTGAGCTTCCCATACTCTAAGATCATGTTAATGAAGTTCATGACTGAAAATCCTTAGTAAAAGAATTGAGTGAATGATTATCTCATGTGAAAAACCTAAAATTTTGATGTTCAACCAGTCAGAATGAGTTAATAAAGTTAATAAAGTATAATAAAGTTATAATAGCCTTTAGCTGTCACATTTCTTCTAGCACACCAATAGTAAATATATATTCCACTGAACTGTGAATTTGACATGAGGTTTTGCTAAATACAGTACATAGTTTTAAGCACTAGCTGATCTTAGGGCTAACTTAAAATGGAAGCTAAATGTCAGTCTCACAGTAAAGTCTCAAAAGCTCACTTCACCTCCATGATCCTGTGGTGCCAGTGTGAACAGTTGCCTGATTAACCAAATCCCTACTTAAAACACAGTGTCGATGTGATGAGTCCACATTATGGTACTCTTAGTATCATTTCTGGAAAATGTGCTTGTGAATTTCTTATTCTGAATGTTCTGTAGTGGCCTAATCATGACTTGGAGTGTAAATTCAATCTATACTAATAAAAGGCAAAGCCCTCACTGACTCATCACTAATTCTCCAACTTCCCATGTAGGTAGAAGGCTGAAATTTGGTAGGCTCATTCCTTACAGGTTACTTACAAAAGTTAAGCAGGTTTCATTTCAAAATTCTATGCGTAACGGTCATAACTGAATCCTACTTACGTACATATATATGTCCATAGCCTACAGCTCAGTCGCCGTGTGAGGCTGCGTTGTGTCCCCCATCCCCACACCTCCCACGTAATTGGCTGCCTGCCTATATAAGGCCATCCGTCGCTCCGGTCTCTTCATTCCCTTCCTTGCTTTGCCATGGTATTCATGTCTCCCTGCTTATAACTGCAGCCTTTTTATTTAATCCACGACTTCTCTGCTGTTTTATTGTGCTGATAACTGCAGCCTTTTTATTTAATCCACGGCTTTTCCGCTGTTTTATTGTTTGTTTATTACGATTATAGTTATTTTTAGGTATTTTAGACTTAGTTTACTGTTCAGGTACCCATTTCCTTTACTGTTCCAACCGTACCCCCATTAACATGTCTATCGAAGTGATCATCATCGATCAAAGAACTGTCACTTACCGAGTGGCTTCCATGCCTGGAGATGCCACCTGCCTTTTCCATTCTCTGTGTTACATATTGCACGGCCATATCAGGCTCACTCTTGATATCTGGAGGAACATTGTGTCTTATGTATTGAATGACTGGGACAGGTTCAAGGTGTGGACTGATGACGGTACAGGAGATAATTAGACTATACAGGAGCACTATAAGAGTGAAATGCTTAAGCCCTTCACCTATGGTTCTGCACGTGAGTTGATGGCTGCCACTGAATTGTTCGGTTGTCGCTTTCAAGTGTACTGAAATGGCTAAATATTTTACACCTTTGGAGAACTGGCAATGCCTCTTAAACATCTTAGATTCACAGGTGTCGATTTGAGTAGTGGACACTTTGATGTTTATGAATGTTTCAACTCTCAAAACCTGGATGCGAAGTTATCGATGAAACCGGTTGTATGCTTACAACGCTTGACAGATTCCGAATCTCACTTCAACACAGCAAGTCCTGCAAATACTAACGTAACTGAAACAAACCATGAAACTCAAACATGACAGCAGCAATTTAAGCTGTGAGAAAACAGTAAAAATTAGGCGTGCCAGATGTTGTGGTACATTTTCTGATGCAGCAAGACGGAAACAACTCCGTGATGCTGCCGCCAAATACTCACAGAAAAATCCATAAGTTAATAGACATGCAGACGCTAAATACTTCCAGGCAACTCCACAAGTTCATAGATACGCTATCGCTAAATACTTGCAGACAAATCCACAACTTAATAGAGACGCTGCCGCTAAATACTCGCAGGCAAATCCACAAGTTCATAGAGACGCTGTCGCTAAATACTCGCAGGCAAATCCACAAGTTAATAGAGACGCTGCTGCTAAATACTCGCAGGCAGTTCCACAAGTTAATACCGGGAATGCCTGTTAAACACCTTAGTTTCACGGGTAGCGATTTGGGTAATGAAAACTTTGATGAATGAAACCTGTTAGCTTTACAACGGTTGATAAACACATAATGTAACTTGAACACAACACGTCCTCCAAATACGAACCTGATTGAAAGAAATAATGATAATCAAATCCTTGATGACAGCAACACTCATAACAGTGACAAAACAATTACATTGGCAATCATGTTACGTTATTTTTAAAATGTTTCCCTTTCTTTTTCATAACTTCTTTAATACACTACTTCTCCGCTGCTAAGTGCGGGTATTTTGCTAGTCATTAATATGTGGTAATTCATTCAACAAGAAGAAGCTAGAGCAATTCTCTAAAGAAGATTAGGCAAAATGAAATCCTGAAGGTTTACAAACCTAATAGAGACTATCCTTTTATAGACCTCTTTATCATGACTAAGGCATGTTGGAAAAGACAACAAGAAACATAAGGCTGGGTAAAACTTGGACTGCACTCTGGTACTGTACATTAGGAAGGAAAGACAACTTCATGCATATAAGTAAACTTGCTCGGAAATTGGAAAAATTTTGGATTAATTTAAAATTAACTTAAGCAAAATAGGACTTTAAGAGTGAAACAGAAGAGGTTGTCTGAACAGAGAGGAAACATGAAAACCCACAAAAAGTGTGTGTACAATCATTGATGTGAAAGTCACGATAGATAGATAGATAGATAGATAGATAGATAGATAGATAGATAACACTAATTGTGTACACTATTACAATTAAGTAATTTAAAATAGATCAGCAATTAAGTGGAAATAGTAGTAAGTGTGCAATATTTAAGTATGATTTCACCTTCTTTTTAAATGCATTAAATCAGCACAAGAAAAACATTTAAAAAAATTCCTATTGACACCAACAAAACATATAATAGGGAATATGTTAAGTTTTTGCAGAAGTAGTCCAGTCAATGGTTACATTTTACATTGTTGTTAACTGAGAAACTTATGTACTGGAAGTATATACAGTAGTAGGTAAGCAAAACATGACTTATTAAAAAGGATCAGCTGAAAGATATATATTCATCTACTGTAAGAGAGGAGATTTCTCTCAAAAGCCATAACCATCCTCCTTTGACTTTGATATTTTTCACGGAATAGTTCTCGATTCTCAAGCGTGAATGTGCTGACCACCTTCGGGAGTCAGATCATTGAAACAGTTCATTCACGCCGCATTATGACATGGTGAATGGCCGTTGTAGAAAATATATTACTCCTGAAGTGATTATGATCCTCATGCAGCCGCTCATTGCCGTGTTAGCCCATAATGGACCGGTTATGATCGAGTGAGACAGGAAGGCATTTTGCGGCTCTGCTCCACGGTGACTGAATGAGAACAGAATTTGTAGTGACAAGAAGCTGCTTGAGTGTAAAAAGGTCCTTGTGGATTATTTGCTTAACATTGAGTGGCACTTGACATTCTTTCATAGAAAAGAGAGTTTAAAATGATTTTCAATGAGAGGAAAAAAGTAAATTAATTGAGAATATAAAACTCAGGTCTTCAATCAGACCTAATCAAGTTGTTAGTAGAGAGCTAAAGGTATCCTTTCAAAAAAATAAAAAAATAAAAAAAGTGAAGTGGTTGTGAACCCGAACACGACAGTAAGTGGGATAAATGGCCTTCCTGGCTTCATAACTATTTGCAAGCAATTATGTGGCACATGTTGACAGGTGCCATCCTCAGTGATACCCATTAAAGTTGCAGGGCTTAGATTCATGGCTGTTACATAATATCCTGATAGGGCACATGTAATATAAATATACAGGCCTTGTTAAAAACAAAAATTAAAAAGGTGTCATGCTTACAGGAAAGCAAGTACTCTGCTTTACAAATCCAAGGCAAAATCAAGTCATAAGTTCTCTCACAAAATCTAATTTATTGCATGAAATGAACTTACTTGAATAATTCTCTAAAATGCAGGGTGTCAGCATATTTTAGATAAATTAACTGAAAGAGGGAGACCTGCCTTGTTGGGCATAATGGCTTTTTCGTTTGTGAGAATTCCTAATGTTCTAATTCCCGACTCCAACACCCCTGTAATTGGAGAATCATGGCTCAGTGAACCCACATATAAATGTAAATGTAAATTGGATCCTTATTTTACTTCTTCTACAGCAGCCCAGACTGCTCAAACAAACCCAGTTTTAATTTGCACTGACAGAAAAACCCACTCAATTACTACTTGCAAAGGTTAAGGTTTTACACGCTGGGCTGCTATAAAACAGTGACAGGAGATTTCAGTGAAGGGTAATAATTGAATCTGTATCGCTCTCTTTGCGTGGAATGCAAATCATGCCTAATGTCAAAACCTCTAGCATGAAACTGGATGCCTCCATTATGTTAGCTGTAAATCGAAGACAAGGCTCAAATTCTCTCCCTGTCCCCTCATTCAAAAGCTTACCTGCTCTTATTTAATTTTGACCTGCTTTAAATAAGAATGTTGACAGCTAAAAAAGACAAGAGGAGAGGCACAGCAACACATTGGAAAGGATAGGAGACCTGCACATTTTAGAATCTGGCCAGAGAGAACAATCCATTAATAAGGACTGAACCTGCTATGTTACAGGCAGGAAGGACAATGAACATAAAATGCAATTTCTGCAATCTTGGTTTGTGTTTCTTTGTGCTCTCTATAGTATGGTTTTTACATGGCATCACAATTACAAACAGGACTAGTATGGCAACTCTTTATAAGGCTGAAAAAAGTTATTTTTGTGCTCCACAGAGCTTTAAGTAAATAGTAAATAATCTGAAGATCCAATAGTGATTATTTACATTTTATTATATGACTAGCCATCCCCCGCGGCTTAGCCCGTGTATTAGTGAAACAGGACAGTGAGGAGGGCCCCACCCAGCTGTCCAATCCTGACGTCACTCTATCCCCTCCCCTCGGCCCGTGGCTTATGTCTCAGATTAGCGCAAATATATCGCTCCTGCAAGCGAACTCTGATTCTTAGTGCAATGAGGGAAATGGCAAAACCAACCAGAATGTTGAAGCAAATTATAGGAATCTAAATCCATTAAGTAGTTCTCTCGTTCGCTAACTAAGCGGAGTTAAGGTTACGCCCTGAGGCAGACGCGTAAGTGAGGAGGGCCCAGCTCCTCCCCTAGCATCCCGATGAGTCTCCCTCGGATTTGCGCTAATAAATCAGTACTGCAAGCGAACTTTGATACTTAGCATGATGAGAAAGTTGCAAAATCAATGGAATGTTCAAGCAAATTATAGAAAAAGAAACTAAATCCGTTAAGTAGTTCTCGCGTGAAAAGTGGATAGACATACAAATGGGTCTAAAAAACTATAAGAAATTTTGTGCTTGGACCATGAAATTTTTAAAACCATTTCTTAGTGAGCACCTACGGCTAAGGGTAACCTACATTCCAAATTTCAAGTCCCAAGTCCTCATGGTTCGGGAGATTTTGTGATGAGTGAGCCAATGGTATTTGGCTTTTATATATATAGATTATTGCTATTTTATTGCAGTTGAAATAATTCCTGCAAACTTTGGAAAGGATTAGAAATGCTTACAGACTGCAAAGTAAAGACTAATCCAGTCTTATCTACACTTTCTCTCCTCAATAAACTAAATGTCTTCTCTGCCCGATGTGATTTGAAATAACAAGCAACCCACCCTTTGATTAACTGCAGCACCATATGATTCATCCTTCTTTGTTTCTGTACATGTCCTAAAGAGGACTTTAAATGGGTTAATACCCACGAGGCTTTCACTCTGAATGGAAGATTTTTTTGAAAAACCTGTTGCAACCAGTTAGTGGCTGTCTTTGATGATATCTTTAATATTACTCTGAAAGAATATGTGGTGAACATCTATTTCAAAAGTCGTACTCACTCCAGTTGTGGTGAAGAGCTTTGAGAGGTTATAGTGGGACACATTAAACAGAATATTCCAGAAAGTCACGATAACCTCCAATTTGCATATTGTCACGACCGGTGCACAGAGGATGTCATATCCCCTGCACTCTATACCACCTCGGCACATCTTGATTATACAAACTGCTGTGCTGGAGTCCTCTTTATAGATTTGCGCATTTAATACTATTGTACCAGCAAAGCTGACCATGAAACTCCTCAGTTTAGAGCTCAGCACCATCTTCTGCAACTGGATTTTGAACTTCCTAATCAGCAGGTCTTAGCAAGTGCAAACTGGCAACATCACATTTTTCACACAGACCCTTAACACAAGCACTCCACAGGGTAGTGTGCTGAGCTCCGTTCTCTACTCCTTATTTACCTCTGACTGTGTGGCAAATCACAGCTCCAAGTCCATCATGAAATGTGCTGATGACACCACCATCACAGGCCTGATCACCAACAGTGATGAGACAGCTTACAGAGAAGAGGTGTTAGGACAATAATCTTGCCCTTAATGTCAGCAAAACCAAGGAGCTGGTCATAGACCTCAGGAAGAGAAAGACAGACCACACTGATATCACAATATTGTGGACTGAGTCAACAGCTGTACATATCCAAGAGTCACCAATTACCTGAAGTGTCATATCATGTCATTTTCTAACCCACCTCATCCAGACCAGGGTCACTGGGGATGCTGTAGCCTATCCCAGCTAGTAAAATAAATGCAAAAGATCACAGGACATGTCTCAGGAAAATAAAAATGAAGCCTGTTCATAACAAACATTTGGACAGCCACAGATAGGAGGGGCCTCACCCTATTCCTGTCCTAAAATACAAATTTACTTGTCAAAGCCACATTGAAAATTTTAATTTCTGTATTAAATTATACATTTATGCATAGAGCACAGTCACTGCTAATTTCAAACTTAATATCATATAATCAGTTTCTGCTGCTTATTTTTTTTTAAATCAAAGCAAAGAAAAATTACTTGATGTCATTGACAGAATTTGTGTCAAAAAAATAACCAGATGAAAAAGGAATGCTCCATCACATAATGCAAATGCTCTGCAACTAAATGCATCACTGTCATCATTACCATTCACCTGCTCTGTGTCTGAACATCTGTGCTGCCACAACCTCTCTGCACCCTGGCACTAGGCTTTCATGAAATCCACTGGCATGAAAAATGGCAGGAGTTGTGCCGCTGTGCGGGGGTGGAATTGTTTTCTGTCCTCCAGCAGGTGCAAGATGTGCCCAAAATGAATCTGTGAAAATGCTTAAAGCGATTGAATAGCCTGTGTTGCTTTTTGGGTGGAGCACATCTGATCAGTACAACATTGCTACTTAGACGACCGTATACAAATGGCAAGAAATATGATGACCCAATGCTTGTTTTGTATATTTGTTGGGATGGTCCCTTTTGAAAATGCTGTGAGCTAAACATCTTTGGTGTTGTGGTTTAAAAGAAAAAAAAAATACGATGTGTGATATAGACCTGAAGGTTTCCATTTTAAACAGAAGCTGGTCCTATGGCTATATAACATTGTGTGGCTTCAGGTGTAGAAAAAAAAAAGAGTGTCAGGCTTAACCTCAGGGCAGTGTGAGATTGCAGAATGATCTGGTTACCCACATTCTAGACCACAGGTGTTAAACTCCAGGCCTAACAATTTTCCTAATCAGTGTCCAATTTTCACTGCTAATTAACTTCTTTTCCCTCTATTTTAATAGCCCTGTTTTTAAGGATTAAGTCTTAAGTATTAAATGACAGCCAAACAGAAATGAGATGTGAAACGAGCCAACAGATGACCAGCTAAATTGGGGCTTCAAACTCCAACCGGTTCCTTAATGAGAAGCTGATTCTTGCTGTTAAGTAAACCCGTTATTCAATTCTGTGCCTTGTTGCTGCTCTCTTTTTGCCACAGCAGACATTTCCAAAACGGTTGATATTCTGTTATTTTCTAAGAACTCCTAAAATGTTTTGGTAACCTGAGGGATCAACCTTACTGAGACCTTCATCTTTATTTTCAGATTTTGTTTGATGGGTACAGGTGAGCTGGTCATGTCCTGCTTGTTTTATGTCTCATTACTGTCCAGCTGCTAATTAAGGAAAAAACAACTAAGGGGCCTGAGTCAAGCTAATTAAAGTTGAGGCTAAAGAAGTTAATTAGCATCAGAAACTGGTCACTAATTAAGAAGATGGTTAGAATGAAAACCTGCAGCCACTGCGGCCCTCCAGGACTGGAGTTCGACACCCCTGTTCTAGACGAATCCCACTAAATATGCATTATATTTAATTCAGTAATTTCTCACATCTACTGTACATTATTATGCATTATCTGGTACCTGGTAGTTGCTATCAACAATTACATGCCCCATCTGATTTTCTGCATTATTTCCTATTTTTTTCGCAGTAAATACCGTGAGATCTTCAGCTAAAAAATATTAGATAAAAATATTTCAGACAATCCAAATCCATCCATCCATTCTTAATGAACTCACTTGAATCAGCATAGGGTCGTGGTGGCAGGAGCCTATTACAGCAGTACCAGGTGTGAGGCTGAAATCAATGCGGATTGGGCATTGCAGGGCACACTTATTAACACAGTGTAATGTACCCTGATGCTGTAAGTCACCTTTGATAAAAGCATCAGCCAAATACACAATAAATATGATAATTGCACCCATCAGGCTACTTTGATGCAGAAGAAGTGTAAAAGCAACACTGACACTGACTGTGTATCACACAGGTCTACAGTAGTGGCACAGACACATCTTTGGTAGGCAGTTGCTGTCAAAGGGGAGAAGGAGTACTTTATATGACAGGATTTGTTACATTTTAATTCCTAAACTCAAATTAGTGCCTACTTTTAAGTCTGTATTTTTAATTTCAATTAAAATGTGTATGTTAAATCAGAGGCATTATAATGTTCACAACATTTAGCATTGCAACTAAGGTGACCAGATATCCAGGATAATCCCAATTTCAGGCTATGCACCCCAGTTTTGTGACCAGATGTCCCATTTTTTTATGGTGCATCCGGTTTTATGCCAACCATCCTGGAACTGAAGAAAATGTTCTCTTTGGTCCCATTTTTAGGCAGCGAAAATGCATTACAAGGCACACGATACTCCACGGGGTTTCTAATTGTATTTATGTTTAGCACACTTGCTTGAATAATGAGTTGTGCCCCATTTTGTGACCGGGACAATCTGGTCAGCCTATACACAACTATCCTGGTTTGGGAACTTTAAAAATCTGGTCACCATAATACAACCTTTTTTAAAATTTTTCGCCACCCGCCTCTGGCTCAAAAAAGGACAACTCTGTTTAGTGTGGAAATAAGAGAAGATCTCCCTTGTTTTACCATCGGTTTCATATGCGGCTAGCTATCTGTAAAAACTTAGAGTAGCGTGATATTTATAACCAACATCCATATCCTCACCATCCCACAACTGTGATGTGATTCCCAAGTTAATAATACCTGACTTAAGTGCTTCTTTGAGTTTTGATATTTCTTATATGCCCTATCAAAATTCTTAAGGTGGCAAAATCAGCCCTTGGCTGCATGACACCATCAACACCACCCCAGTTTCATCAGTGGACATGTGCACTAAATAATATAATAAAATTTAAATAAAATGTATTATTATGATTATTTACTATTCTGATTGTCCCAGCTAATCTGCTATGATACTCAAAATTAGATTATTTTGAAATTACAATATGAAAACCTTACTTAAACAATTTCAACTGCTGCCTTCATTACACAATACAAATCTTCTATGCTTTTAGGGGTTCAAACAGAAAAAAGAAAGTGGGTCAATGATATGGGGACAGCCAGTCAGATACATTAGTATAAACTAGTGGTAGTTTCCTTCAGAAAATTAATAAAAATGACGTGTATGTAGGATTGTTGAGTAATGGACAATCAAAATTTGTTGTATTACTTAAAGTCGGAGTTCAATGTGTTTTGTGTAGATGGGTACAAAATTGGCTCAGACACAGAGAGCAGAGAGTTATGGTCCGAAGAAACCTCATCAGAATTGGCTGATACCAAGAGTGGTGTTCCACTTGGGTCAGTGCTAGGACTGCTGCTATTTTTTATATATATATAAATTATTTGGATAGGAATATAAGGAACAAGCTGGTTATGTCTGCAGATGGTACAAAGCCAGGTGGATTGGCAGATAAGATAATCTAGAATCAGAGGGACTTGGACAACATACAGGCTTGGGCAGATTTGTGGCAGATTAAATTTAATGCAAGTAAATGTACAGTATTAACACAGGAAGTAAAAATGTTAAGTTTGAATACACCATGGGATGTCTAAAAATTGAAAGGACAACTTATGAGAAGGATTTAGGAGTCATAGTGGATTCAACACTATTAACTGCCAGACAGTGTTTAGAATCCATTAGGATGGCTAACAGAATGTTAGGTTATATAGCGCCCTGATGTGTAGAGTATATGTCTTAGGAGGTTCTGCTCAAGCTTTATAGCACACTGGTGAGGCTTCATCTGGAGTTCTGTGACCAGTTTTGGTCTCCAGGCCACAAAAAGGACATAGCAGCGCTAGAAAATGTCCACAGAAAAGAAACTAGGCTGATTCCAGGGCTACAGGGGTTGAATTATGAGGAAAGATTAAAAGAGCTGAGCCTATACAGTTTAAGCAAAAGAAGATTAAGAGAAGACATGACTGAAGTGTTTAAAATTATAAAGGAGATTAGTACAGTGGATCAAGACTGTTACTTTAAAATGAGTTCATCAAGAGCACAGGAGCAGAGTTGGAAATTTGTTATGTGTAAATTTTGCACAAACTTTAGGAAGTTTTTCTTTACATGGAGAACCATAGACAAATGGAATAAGCTACCAAGTAGTCTGGTAGACAGTAGGACTTTAGGGAATTTCAAAACTCGACTTGATGTTATTTTGGAAAAATTAAGTGGATAGAACTGGAAAGTTTTGTTGGGCTAAATGGCCTGTTCTCATCTAGATTGTTCTAATGTTCTAAAGCATGGATGATTTTCTCCATAGAGATACATTAAAGCTGGGCATTATGCTTCAATGTTCATGTCAGTCTACAGTAAATAAACAAGCAGCAGCTTCACTTATTTCACTGCTACTGTATGCACCTGTTAAAAATAATACATGCACACTGTAGTGACAGTTAAAGACCGCAATTTATTCCAATGTAGAGTAAAGAGCAGCCTACCTAGCTTTAACAAGGCACGTTACTTATGACTGCTTTTGCTCTTCTTCTTACAACAAAAAGGAAGCACACATTCCTAATGGGAGAAAATGGCAGGGGCTTGAGCCACTGCAGCCACCCTTTTGTGCCTGTCCCTAGTCTACAGTACCTTTTTCCCAGTCACCTGACTACTATTACGCAACCCTTAATGTAAAAGACAGAGTAGCCAAATATAAAAGACAAAATTCTGTTATGTGACAGCCTCACTTCACGGTGTTATAACAATACACAATAACAACATTGTGCTTAATTTCAGGAAAAAAAAATAGATTTGCTTTAAATGATTTATGTTGTAAAATACAAGTATACAGAAGGAAGAAACAAATAAATCTTTACTCCTCAATATAATTATGAGACAAAAGTAGTTAGAACATTATTTTAAACAAGTCTTACTTATCATTCTGTACACATAATAACACCAAGGTTCCGTTAAATTAAAGTTTCTAGTTTTATATCAGATACATTAACAACATGAGGAAAGAATGGCAATTTCCGTGCATTCTTGTCTTTAATTAATGTAAATTTATCATTGTCATCCCAACAGCTGTCCCTTGTTAGCTTTCAATATGTTGGACCAATCCAGGAACTTTAAGTTTCAGATTCCACGTAAAAGTTTGACAAAATAAGAAAAGGTGCTTGAACAGCTTAACCTTATCAACCAACGTATGTGCCAGTTTCTAATATGTCTCATTTATCAGGCATATCTGGTCAGCAGCTTTCCACTTCCTATTGCCTTTATTTTTTACTACTATTCTAGGCTTATGAAGCTTCATTTGGGCTTATGTTCATTCATATTACCCTTCCTTTAGATTCTGAGGGATTCAGTTACCTATTTACTTTAATGTCTGCTATCCATCCATCATCATTCATTATTATATAATGCAATTATTCAGTTTAAAGTTAAGGAAACAATTGATGTACCAAATAAAAACAAGAGAGCTGATCACAGGGTCTAAATGACTGACTTGGTTTTACATCACAACAATGAATGAAAAATAGACACCAAATAATGTGTCTTGTCATAACTTTATGCAGTGCCTATGAAAGTGTTCACATTTTATTTTTGTACACTACAAATTTCCCCTGGGGACAAGTTTAATCTATCTATCTATCTATCTATCTATCTATCTATCTATCTATCTATCTATCTAT
>JANRMT010062849.1:18824178-18928174 GCA_026402145.1 Polypterus bichir lapradei
CATTTTGGAATAAGGCTGTAACATAACAAAATGTGGAAAAAGTGATGTGCTGTGAATACTTTCCGGATGCACTGTATATATATATATATATATATATATATATATATATATATATATATATATATATATATATATATATATATATATATATATAGTAGAACATTAATTTGAATTATTATTTAAAAATTGAAGCAGGCATGAGTGGGTGTGGAGTTGCTGATGTGTGCATTTGTTTTGCAGTTTAAACTGATATAAGATGTACTCACCTCATCTTTTCCTCACACTCTCTTTAGCTGCTGTCCTTCCCTTGAAGAGTCAGTCATATTGCTAATCCTATAATGGCTGGTTCACAGCAGGTTGTGTAGAGCTTTTTGAGTCAGTAAGCTCAGTTCCATTTATCCTTGACATAGTGATCTCTATGGGGAGTAATCTTAATTAATTTCCCCTTGCCCAATGTACTCAAACCATGCTACTTATGGCAGTGAAGAGATAAGGAAAATCATTTTGCTCATCCTCTTTTTCAACATTGTTATCCGTAAACAATATAAATACACTTATATTACTTTATATTATTAAATCTAAAATAATTTACTAAATCCTTTCTTGTAACTGACCATTGTAACTGATTAGTGATGAGAATTACTTCAAATGAAATGATGGAGAACAGACTATACATGTAAATACTAACATGATACAAATTAATTATGTTTACCATCAAATAACTGATTTTATTTGTTGTTGATAGTGATTTTAGGAACACCAATGTTTTGTACTTCTTTGTAATACAATTTAACATTTCAAAATGTTAATCACATAACATAACAGTTAATCACTGCAGAACCCTTAGATCAATGTTCCTGAAGTTAAACATACAGCAGTTTATTAAGGTATATTAGGCATTATAAAAAGTTACAGCAATACCTGAATATCCTCTCATTTGTATTGTTCGGAGTCACTAGATGGCCCAACAGAAATAAGCCCAAGGCAGAAACCAGTCCTCACTCAATCATCCAAAATCAGGCACACCTGACAGCTCAGAGTTGCTAATCTGTTGTATGTGTAGCTGACACCTTCATTCTGGATGACTTACAAGATCAAAAAACAGCAGTTTGAAATCCAGTGTTTTTGCAAATATATCACACTGACTGCCAAAACAAAATGTCTTTCATCTTTGCTCAAGGTAAGTGGAATTCCTAGAAGAATTGCAAGAAAACCTATGGGAGATGCGGCAACTCAAAATAGAGGTCACCCCAGCAAGGAGACATGAACTGGGATCCAAGCGTTGCATGCTGCCCACTATGCCATATAAATTACTCTCAAACTGAATACTGTGTATTAAGCATATTTGAATATGACCATCATTTCAAAATTAAATGTTACATTCTCCTTCACTCTAAACTTGTTTCTTTTAATTTAGGTCTTGTTCAGATATTATTATACAAGAGCTTTTTGGAAGAGTTGAGGATGATTAGAATTATTTGTTTCTTTTTAATTAAAGTTATTTGTTTAATTGTTTGTTATTAATTTCCTATATTTATCTATAAACAGATTTACATTCAATGAGGAAAAATATGATTATCCAAGAGGTGGTAATTTGCATAGTTTAGTGTACTGCTTAAGAATTTTCATTAAAGCTAATCAAAAAGGACAGAGTCAGCTAATTATTGTATACAATGAAACCATTACATAAAACCCTTTAAAATCTATTAATTGCATATTAATTACACTCTTTTTTTTTGCCTTTTCATGTATTTTAATTTCGAATAAAATTTTGCATGGCAAAAAAAAGCAAAACACATTTTCGCACTTTGGTTTGCACTCTTAGTTTAACAAATTAATTCTGTTTATCCCATCGAAAAAAAATGTCATAGCTCTTGGGACCCAATAGCAAAATTGGATATAGGCAAAGGGTCAGACCATCATAACATTAATAACACAAATTTTTCTCCCTATGTTATTACAGTAAGTCTTATTTTAATCACCATTTTTGTGCCGTGGAAATCATCACAGCAATACTCTTACTGACTGCGTCATGTCATCATATCTGGTGTCATGGTTGCTGTGGCTGTAATTCTTTCTTGTCATAGACTGTTTAAGCCACTCATTGTTTTTTTTCAGGGCAGATTGTGTTTCATACAGCCCTCCCAATATCAGAAGCTCTAGTGTGCTTAATATGGGTGTCTGGGAATTTAGCCCCAGTGTAAGCAACTGTTTATACCAGCGGTAGACTAGCACGCACGCACACACCCAATTCCTGGAAAGATTTACTAAACTTAAAAAAAACAAAAAAAACTTAAATCTTTCCCCTATACTTTCATTCAAAAAGGACAGCATTTCATTTAGATTTTACAATACTATAATTTTTTTGAAATATTCCCTTATATTTTTGGACCTTATTACAGAATCATAAGGACAAGGCAGGATGCACAGTAAGCGCAGGCCCACAAGACTTTTACATGAACCCCTGGAATTTTTTGAAACACGAGATGTGATATCATTTACTGTTAAATTCTGCTCTGTACTTCTAAAATTTTTATTATTATGCTTTATTAAGGATTTGTTCTGTTCTGTGTATTGTATTGTATTGAACCCCTTCTTTTGACACCCACTGCACGCCCAACCTACCTGGAAAGGGGTCTCTCTTTGAACTGCCTTTCCCGAGGTTTCTTCCATTTTTCCCTACAAGGTTTTTTTGGGAGTTTTTCCTTGTCTTCTTAGAGAGTCAAGGCTGGGGGGTTGTCAAGAGGCAGGGCCTGTTAAAGCCCATTGTGGCACTTCCTGTGTGATTTTGGGCTATACAAAAATAAACTGTATTGTATTGTATTGTAAACCTCTGATGTCTGATGTTATTTTCGCATATTCCTTTGAATTCAAAAGTTCATTTTCTTGGTTTGTTTCACTTTTGCAGCAACGTTAGTACGTTTTCTGACCTTGACCATTTCACCAATTTTGTAATGCAGGCTATGCTTGGAGGATGAAACAATGTCAAGAGAATCTTTAGCAACTGTTGTGGTGTGAAATTTTGCATGTAAGTTGATTAATATTTTGTATGTCTTTATTTGTAACTTATAACACTAATATATATCATTGATAAGAACAGCAATGGTTAGATGGTTAAGTACCCCAAGCTCCTTTTAGAAATGAGTCTTTGCAATTTTACGACAGGGTTGGGGGAAGTGCCTCAAACAAGTTTGGCAAGTGTTTCTCTGCAGGACTCTCTCAATCAACCTCCACAGGAAATCCAGGCTACTTAGCTGGCAAGCATCAGCTGAATAAATGGTTTTCAGGGCAGGTGTGAAGGTTTTCTATGCCCCATTGGTCTGAAGTATGGCTGTTTGAAATTGGCTTGTAGTAGAAGCCTTTAAGTACCATGACGCCCTATTGGCTCTAGGGGTTGGACAGAAAATCTATAAATTTGCTTGCTTTACCCCTCCCTCTCTCTATCTCTCTCTCTCTGACCAACTGATGAAAGACCATCTCACACACCATGAACTGTAAAGGACACCACAATGAAGAGCACAGCTCGGCAGCCATACTGAGACAGGCATGCAGCCTGTTCTGAAGAAAGCTTACTAAAAATGATGCCTTAACTAGAGACATTAAGTAACAAACAAGTCTGTGTGCCACCTGAAACTACTCATCAGCATTTATCAGGCTGTATGGTTGCCAATATTCAAATGTACTTTGCATATTGTTATTATTTATGAATATTACCAATAATACATTATTTAAATTGTAACTTAAGTCCTGCTTGTCTTTTACTACACTTAATTGCCTGAGATTATCAATGTAGAAGGGAAGGTGGGGAGAGGTAATATACTACAATACCTTATAAACAGTGGTAAGTCTGTGAGATTGGAGGAATTCTGACAAAGGCTACATATTAATAATACAAAAGGGAAAGTAGAGTAATATATTACTCTACTAAGACAAAACAGCATCATTGAGCTTAATTCTCAAGTAGGACCTGGTGGTAGGATTTTGTTTTTGGTTTTGACTTTCACTTTATATTTGACTCTCGAGTTTTAATATTGTTCTGTTGTTCTTGGTATCCCAGGTTTAGTTTTGATCTCATGGTTTTAACCCTACCCTTGCTTTGCTTGACCACTTGTTTTTCTTGTTACCATCTTCCCGTATTTGTCAATGCTCACAATAGTCTCAAGGTGGTCCAATGTATCCTTAACTGGGTCAGCAGCTTTGATGACTCTCATCCTCCTTCTTACCTATCCTCCACCCTCAAACCCTTTGCCCTCACACTCTATGCCTCTGCCATCTCCATTCTCCTTAGGTCTACCAGTGTCAGACTCATTTCCTTACCATCTGCCCATACCATTTCAGTCTAGTTTCTCAAATATCCTAACTGACCTTTACCATGCCTGCACTTCTCCTGACCTCCATCTCTCCCTTAGTGAGGGACCCCAAAGCCTGCATTACCAATCACATTTCAGTTTTTTCAAGTTTATCTTCTTCTCATTTACTTATTTTGTATTTCTCTACACTGTACATCAGCAATGGCCTTATTACTGTTCAAACAATTCTTTTCTTTTACTTTGCTTGGCATCCATTTATAACTTACCACCCAACACCTTCACCTTCTTTGCTTCATTGCCACACTGTTGAGTTGTGACTGACCCCAGGTATTTAAACGCCTCTACCAAATTATGATCTAAGGATGCCCTATCTTGATTAAACAGTCTGTATTCTCTTCTCTTCGGTTTCTACTAACCACAACCTCTGACATTTCAGCATTCATTTTCAATCCTCCCTGTTCCAGTGCCCCCTGCCACTCAATTACCCTTCTCTGCAGATCTCCTTTTCACTTTACTATGATCCCAAGGTCATGAGCATATAGCAATTCCCAGAATTCACCACTCCTGATACCCTCACTTGAAGGACTAAGGGGAAGGGGCTAAGAGCTGAACTGTGATGTAAACCTTCTTGCCCACTAAGCACTATTATGTTTCCATCTGCAGTTCTTACTTTGGCTACCAATCTCCCATGCATCATTTCTGCCAATCTTACCAGCTTTTCCAGAAATTTCCTCTTCCTTAGAGACTATACTGCAACCTTTCCCAAATCTTTAAATACATAATATACGGTAGCTTTTCATTTCCCTGTAATCTCTTCTCCTGATGTTGCTGCACAATAAATATTGCAATTAACATTTTTTTTTACCTTTAATGGACCTATATTTACTACCAGACTCCTTACTTACTTATCATGGGGAAATAAAAGCATAAAAACTATAAAAAGATATATAAGCTGCATTTTTCTCTTATGAACTTGTATTTGTGTTTGGGCTATAAGCATTTTGTTATGAGAAGCGCAATAAAGGAATAAAATGAATGGGAAAAAATATGGAAAATACTTAAACTAAGATGCGTATACGAGAACCTGTAATAGAAATAACCTTAACAAAGTCAAGAGTACTTTTAATTTTATGAGTGTCTCTTTGCACTAATGCAAAATACAAAATCAAGTTACGAGCACAATGCTCTTTACGGCATTGCTAAGTGTTTTCTAAAATTAAATATTGCATTTTCAAGAAAAAAAAAAAAATTCTTAAAGCCACTTAAGGACTGTCTGTTCTTGTATCAGAGCATGGTTGCATTAATTAAATATCTGATACCTGTAAGAGTTGAAAAATGGCTAAGTAAAAGACTTCTGAAAATCCATCTGCACAAGGAGTGTGAAGTAAAGATAAGGAGTGCAAATCCCTACTTTCTTTCTTATCGGTTCATGTGCCAACTGTTGACTCCCTGAAATCCAAAGAAATGCCAATAGTCAGAAATGAAAGGGATATTTTTCATGGAAAGCTTTACGCAGGAACTGCTGTGTAAAAGAGTGTATTGAACTGATTTTCACAACAATTGGTTCCTCTTTTTATTTTTTTCCAAATAAACAATAATTCCTCCAAGTTGTCATGGATGTATTTAATTTGTTAATTAAAACATTTTGTTATTTAGATGACTTTTTGTTATAGACATAATAATGTTTAAATAGCATGTGTTCGTTTATCACTCATTATTCACAACATAATGAACACTATAGTGTGCTTGAAACCAAAAATCAAGACATGTATCTGGGCCTAAAATCAAACAATGTGCCTGTACGAAAATAAAAAAACACCAAAAATACATATAAAGGCTGGTTATGGAAACTCCAAAAGGGCAATTAATCTTTAAAAATAGCTGTGAAATATTCCTGAACAAGTTAATATGAAAGGAGCTTTGGAAGTTAATTTTGAAATACTGTATCAAGTATTGGTTACAATTAATAAGAAGAAAAGGGCCTCACAAATTACAAGGAGTGGGCACTAAAAATCTGCATGAGAATTAAGTAAGTGTAATAAATGCCTTACAAAAGCTTGAAGACCATCTTTAAATGACCTCTGCCGACAGTTGGATGTGAATGAAGTGAAGGTTATATAATCGGTGTGTTTGTGCATTATTTCAGCAGCACATCATCCTAAAGATGGGCTGAGAATGTCTAGAAAATTAATACAAAATGGATATCTTGTCAGTCATCAGTCATTTTCCAACCCGCTATATCCTAACACAGAGTCATGGGGAGATATCTTGTATAATTTGTAATAAATAAATATTCAAATGTTAAACAGGACCTATTATGAACTAGATAAAAAAGAATTAGCAGCCTGCCCATTGCTTTTTTTTCACATTTTAAACAATGTTAAACTACGTCGGCTATTCAAAAATCTCATCATGAATAACTGAAAATAAGATAGAAGAAGTCCTTACAAAGTGTCTGAATCAGCACTAATAATCCAAAATTGTGAATCTGTGAAAGACAGGACATCCTCTGAAAAAGGACACTAGTCAGAAAAGTGTCCAAGGAGCCTTTGTCAAATCCAAAGGCGTCCAGCGTGCACAGGGACAAAAAAAAAAAAACAGTATATGACAATAGCCTTGATATAAATTTGGGTTTCAAGTTAGAGTGGATTAAAAAGGCCACTTCTGAAAAGGCTCACATCAGAAACTCCCAGAATGAGATTATGTGGTCTGAATTTTACTATATGTAATATATTTGGTTAATATATTTAACGCCCTGCCTTGTCACAGAAATCATTCATGTTTAGGCAGCACAATAATCCAATGAGCCAAAGTCACAGTTACTTTAAAACAAAAATACAGAAAAGTCAAACTGACATATGAGACATGAGCTGAACACTGTCAATCAGAAATGGCCTCCATCCAGCAGAAGCAAAGCTAAGAAACTGGTGTAAAGAAGAACAGAAAAAATATGAAGTATCTGCAGGTTCAGATTTAGAGGAGAATTATTCAGCTTATGTAATCATTCATAAGCATGCTTCTACCAAATATAAACTGGGTTGAGGTGACCACTTATACAGGTATAATCCATTGTTGTATAACTAATTTAAAAAGATCTTCAATTACTACAGATTTTTGTTGATTGATGGGAAAATCACAATTCAATACATTTATATCACAAACACACACACACACATATATATATATTTTATATATATAGATATAAATATAAATATACTCGTACTGTATTCTGTTATTCTGTCTGTTTCAGAGTTTGCCCCTTCTTCTTTTTTCACAGTGATACACAACTGCAGCCTTTTGAAAATCTTGTTAAATCAGTGGATGGACTGATTTGACATTAACACACAATTTAATACATACTTTTAACAGCCTTTTTAACATTTAAAATAAAATATCCACTTCTCTGACATTTTGGCTATTTCGTCCTGCAGCTTTTCCTCATTTTCAATAGTTTTATATTGCCATGTCAATAACAGAGAGCAAACCAGGAACTTTAAAATGGATGAGCCAAAATAATGTCCATAACAGGGAAATATTACAAGATTATACACATATTTATTCATCCATCCATCTTATAAACCCACTAATCAAGAGCCGGATCATCAAATTAATTTCACTAAGATACTTCTATTAGCTTATCTCACAATTACACAACTCCAAAAATAGTTAAAATTTGTTTCGAGTTTCATGAATATTATTGGTTTATTTGTCTTTAGTGTTGTAGTACAAAGAAACGAAAAATAGCATGTAATGTTAAAATATTGTATTTTCATTTTATTTATGTATTTTTACATAATTTTATTTCAATTAATTACATATTCAACATAATCTCATATAACTTTCTCAGACTCAGTTAATGTAATTTAGGCGTGTGGGCAGCAGCTATCTATGTTGTATCTTGATCTTGGCAATCAGCAAAAATATGGAAATGAAATGAATAAATGTAATTTGCCTTTTAACCAGCTTCCTAAACCAGCTGGTCCTGCCCTCCATTAGTTCGTTCTCATTTCATATGTGGGACGAAGCTGGGCTGAGGCACGACAAAATTTATTTTGAGATGTTTTCAGATTTGAATAGGACTGAAGTAATTACAGTAAGAAAGGACATAAAACATGCTATTTATTCAAATGTGATATTGTGACAAATGTGCACATGAAAATTAGAATAGGAGGTATTGTCTATAACCCTTAAACTTGTTTATTCTTGGCAATGGAAAAGGAAAATAGGATTTGTCAGGGACACTGTGTTTAAAAGCAATGAACCTGTATTTGCAGATTCACGGACAATATACTTTATTATTGATGTGGTTCAGCTGGTTACAAATATCACTGCAGACAGCAAAGGTGCAGCAGCTTTTCCCTGGTGCCTTTACTTAAACTTTGAAACAGAAAAGAAGGCAAAAATATGAAATAGAAGTTATATGATACATTAAAATTGCACTAGCACTTTCCAGGACCATGAATTCTCATCAGGATGTGAAACCACACTGCCATCTTCAGTAATCAGAGTAAACAGCACTGTGCATGTCCAGAGAGAAAGGGGGCTCAGATTACACATGAGGACTTTCTAACTTTTATTTAAGGTCAGAGCCTGCAATTTTCATAAATATGGGCCAATCCATTTCTCACAGAACCATTTTATAGCAGAAATTCGTCTTGGTCCTTGTATTAGAAATTTAGCAAGTTACAGTGGACTTGTTAGATTTGAAGCTGCCCAACAGTAAATATTGCCCCACCATTACCAGCAGGAATTTGACTTTTATAATTACAAAAAGCTATCTCCGACTGTCTACCCGATAATTCTATTAGGCTAGGGTTCTTATAGTAGATAGAAACAATTTTTCCAAAAACCTTCTTTAAACAATTCTAAAGCCAAAACAGACTTGATATTTAGGAGAAATGCTATCACAATATGATCGTGACTACTTTCAAAAGCTTTAACTATATTTTTCATATGAACTAGGGGGCTCCGCCCCCTGCTCGCTTCGCTCGCCCACCCCCGGGTTTCATGGGAATTGTTACATATGCATTATTTTCACTTCTATGTTAAAACATTTGTAAAAACAATACTTTATTTCCAGCCCCGGGTGTGGTTACATCTCTTTCTCGCAGGATGTATAACGCTGCTCACGTTGTGAAGGGGGTGCGGCTGAACGCACGCTAAGGAGAAGCAGTCTGATCATCTGCTGGCTTTTTGCTGCTTGCGAGCTGCGTGTTTTGCTTATCTCTTGTCATTGTTTTTAGAGCTGGGAGCACATGAAGTGTGTCTGCCAACAGCAATCCAACAACTGCTAGGTTAGATGTCCGTGGACTTGTTTTAAATGATGTCTCACTGCCTTGTCTCGCGTGACATTGTAAAAACAATACTTGTCCTTTATTTCCGGCCCCGGGCATGGCTAAATCTCTTTCTCGCAGGACGTATAATGCTGCTCACGTTGTCAAGGGGGGAAGGGGGGGTTTGCTGAACACATGCTAAGGAGGTGACTTCGGATCATCTGCTGTCTGTTTGCTGCTGTTGTGCTGCCCGTCAATCATTTTAAAGCCTGTACAGCAGCTGTCCTTTTGCCACTTTGCATCTCTGCCACTCACGTTGTGAAGGGGGGAGTGTCTGAACGCATGCTAAGGAGAAAGGTTGGATCATCTGCTGGGTTTCTGCTGCTGGCAAGCTTCATGTTTTGCTTGTCGCTTGTCATTGTTTTAAGAGCTGGAAGCAAGTTAAAGTGTCTCTCGCAGGACTTCAAATTGTCTTCTGAGAACATCACGTCTCGTCTCCCTAGTCTCCCTCCCAAAGATTTCTTTTTATAATAGAGAGATGCTTTTATAGACTAAATATCCTTGAATTTGGCCCCATGCTCATCAGTTTCTTATAGTTCTATGTGGTATATTTTAACTGGCAGCACCATGGTTAGGACCCCCACCCTCACCATTTAGGCACTTTGTGGCCATTGTGTTCTTTTCCCAGCCTGATTAATGTTTGTAGGGTTTGTGAGCTTCTTCCTTTACCTGTGTGCCTATATTGTAACCCCAATGTAGCCTGAGCGTCTTTGTGTGTATTATTTTATTTGGAAACTAGGGAGCTTCACCCCCTGCTCGCTTTGTTTGCCAATCCCCCGGCCTGTGCTATGTGCCAGACACTTTGCATCCCTGCCACTCGCGTATGTGGATTTCACTTTCACCAAACAACAAACCTTTTAATTCTCACGAATAGGCCTCTTCACTGGGAAGAAACACTACTTTTCCATGAAGGCAACACGAAATAGACGATCTACAAGTCTCCAACTTGTCCATATATTCGATCTCTTTTCGCTGTTCCATTATTTCACCGAGTAATGATTTCCATTTGTTTGCACTAATGTGATCTTTACTATCATTCTTTTGAGAATTTTGAATTTTAGTACTTTCATTATCTCTAACCTGCTTTGCATGTTTATTGTACCGTTTTAGAACCTCTTTACGACGTTCTACTTTGTCATCTACCCTTTGTCTTTTACTTCCGGTCCTGGGCATAGTTAAATCTCTTGGCACAAAGTCTCGTCTCGCGGGACATGAAATTATCTCTCTGAAAAAGTCTTGTCTCGTCCCAGGCTAAAAAGTCTTGTCTTGTCCCAGGATTTTTTTATATAATAGACAGACTATAAACTACTCATACAGTAATCTTACTATGATGCATTCAATTTCACATGGGCTTAATTCAGTTCTTAGTTGTGGAGTGGCAGGTGTTAAACAGGATATGGCACAGCAAAGGTAGACAGGTCCTTTACAGGCACCATTTTCAGATTTTGGATTAATTTAAGCTGTTACTCTGCAACTGCAGAGACCAAGGTTTAATTCCTGAAATGGCCACAGTTTATGTGGAGCTTAGAAGTTCTTCCCGAGTCCATTCTTCCCCCAGGGTCACTGGCTTCATCCTTCTTTCCAAAGTCATGCCTGTTATGATTATTCCCCAGTATGAGTATGTGCAAATGAATATTTGAGTTTGTCATGTAATGGATGGACATTCAGTGCTGTCACTGTATATGCGTTGAATCTTTACAACCTCATATTGGATAATGAGAATTCAGAATATGGACAATTGAATGGACAATATGTCATCATTTCACATTGTCCTCCCTTATTTTAGGAAGAATGAGTCTTCCCAATGGAAGTGTAGACCCATGTGCCTTAATATTTTCATCATTTTACTCAATTTTTGTTTTAAACTTTCATAACACATAGAAATCTAGACAGCAAGTGTTTTTCTTATATTATCTTCTTGTTCCTATTCTCTCTTTTTTATTATAAATTTTGCAATGTTCGTGGCTCTTCACCAGCATTGCTTTCTGTCTAAAAATCAATACTGCTCTATCATATTCTCTTATCAATTATTGAACATGGATTCTTTTCTTAAGATACATGAATTCTGGCAAAATGGGATCAGAATTTTAACACTTTACCAAAATGTTTATTCTATTTCAAAAATATTATATTGAATGAATTAAACAGAATTGTGCTACCGCTACAGCTTCCAGAGTTCAAGCTTCCATAATAGACATACAGCTTAAAGAAAGCTGCGGTATATCGCACCAAACAGGCAAATGGGACTAAAGCTATACACAATCAGCTGTGCTCAACTATTGTTAAGAGTAGTAGTCGTAGTAGTGTAGTTTAGTGTCAACTACAATAAACAGGTGTACGTCATTAAATATAATATGTACTGAAAACTAAATTATCAGCTTATGCCCTCAAATAGAACAATCAATAAGTATAAGTAAATTATCTTAAGGTTATCATATCTGACACTTTAATTACATGCTGGCCTAAGCCTCTCTTTAAGATTTGTTAAGTTCCAGATGAAAACTAAAAACTTCCCTCTTTCAAAATGCATTCAGTGACCATTTTCCTTAATTCATGGCATGTCATTGTCTGTAGTTATTTTTGCAATATGACATTCTGCTGGTGTGGCTCTACTGCTGACATTTTGTATTTTCAAGGCTGTGCCTTAGTTTCCTAGGGCAAGGCCAGGATGGTCTCAGAGTGTAAACATCTGCTTTTAGGTTTACTGTTCTTTCCAAAATGTCCCTCCAGAGGTTTGAATGTGTACAAAAGAGAGGCCTTCTAAGGACTGCTACTCCAGTATGAACTGCCTTTCTTATTTCTTTAAAAAAAGCTCTGGCTCTAAAGTTCCAAAAACTAATATAGGGATATATGGAGAAGTTCATTGTGATAACTGTAAAAGATGACGGATATGCAGTTTTGAATTTTAATGTAAAAAGAACATTCACATTAAAACAAAAATGATGCAAGCATAATCAGGATTCAGCAGCAGTTGTTAGTTAAGTTTTCAGCCTGGTGCCCATTTAACTTCATTAAAGCCTAATTACAAAAGACTAAATCTAATATTAAAATAAAAACCTGAGCATTTTATGTGAATTTCAAACTCTGTTTTTGAGCTTTAGTTTTTTTTTTTTTCATTAAAGATTATTTTGCATTACTTTAGTTTTTCATGTTGTGTTTGGATAATTCTAGTGCTATGTTTTAATGGAGATAACAGTACAATCATTTATTATATTTTTATTTTTGTACCGGGTCAAAGACGTTTACAGTAAATAGGACTGTTGATACCAGTATAGTTAGTAGCATTTAATTCCTTCTTTAGTGCAGTAGGGGTCATATAAGAACCTAAGTAACGTGAAAAACGAGAGATCATTCACTCCATCAAGCTTATTTGTTTAGCTAACAGCTAATCTGTGCAAATACCCCATCCAGATACCTCAAAAAGGTTGTCACGTTTTCTACTTCAACTCCATGTCTTGGTATTTTGATCCAGAGTCCCACAACTCTTTGCATAAAGAAGTGCTTCCTGGCTTCAGTCCTAAATACACTTCCCCTCAATGTCCACTAGCAATTCAATCTTAAGTTGAAACAATTCTGCTGGAGAAACTTTATGAATGCCTTTGACAATTCTGTACAGCTGGATTAGGTCTCCATGCAGACTCCTCTGCTCAAGGGTAAGCAGCTTTAATTCCCCGAGTATGTCAGAGTGGGACATGTCTTTAAGTCCTTGGTGCTCCCTGAAAGTGGTTTGTCAAAAAACGCTATTTTGACACATCTGCAGCTTCAGTGTTTGCTAATATTATAAGTAGTCAGTCTGATTGTCGTGCTTACCTCAATAGTGCTAATAGTGTAAAGAGTAAGGTAGAAAATGTTAATACTAAGGTGAGACCTGCAGTAGACCTAGTGGTGCCTGAAAAGACAGTTAAGAAATCCTCCAGCACTATTATACCTTGGAAGACCCAAAGAGTGTCTGACTTAAAGACAGCATACCAGAGAGCTGAGTGTAAATGGAGAAAAGCTAAACTGATTGTCCACTTTGAAAATACTGAAGGCAAAAATAACCAAATATAACAATGTAGTCCACCTTGAGTGGCTGTCATTTTTCTCTAAAATATAAATGATAATGCTAGTAATCCAGAGTTTTATTTTCAAATATTGATCATCTTTTAAACCCAGCTCACTCAATGGAATGCCTCCTAAAAACTGCTACTGAAACTTGTGCAGCTTTTGGTATATTTCTTAAACACAAAATAAATGATATTAGAAATAATACAGTGTTGCACAAGTTAATCTAATTCAATCCCTCTATGCCTTTTTAAATGTGAGTTAAATTCTTTCACTAGATAGAATAGATCGATCCAAACTACGCAGAATAATTTCTCAGCTGAAATCCTCCACCTGCGTCCTTGGCCCGGTACCAACAGGCTTTTTAAAGCAGTCTTCAATGTCCTTACTGATAGCGCACTTGACTTAGTGAACTCATCATTAGATATGGGGGTCTTCACAGACTGTCTAAAGACTACAGTTGTTACCTCCTCTGTCTTTGACAATTTTAGACCAACTTCTAATCTGCCTTTCCTAAGTAAAATTCTAGAAAAGGCAGTTATTAAGCAGCTTAATGATTACTTGAATAAGTATTCTATTCCTGACAAGTTTCAGTCAGGTTTTAGAACAAATCACAGTACAGAAACTGCACTGGTTAAAGTAGTAAATGATTTGTGGCTTAATGCGGACAGAGGCCATACGATATCTGTTCTTCTTCTCTTAGACTTGAGTGCTGCATTTGACACCATAGACCACAGTGTGTTCTTATAAATCGCTTTAGACAGTGGGTGGGCCTCTTCAGCAGAGTCTTAAATTGGTTTCAGTAGTACTCGAGAGGTAGAAAATTCCTTGTTAGTTGTGATGATTGCACTTTGGAGACCCACAATATTATATATGGTGTACCACAAGGATCTATTCTGGGTCTGCTGCTTTTTTCAACCTACCTGCTTCCATTAGGTCAGATTATCTCAAAGCACTGAGCTACCACAGCTATGCAGACGACACACAGCTTTATTTATCTATAGCACCTGATGACGCTGATGCTCTCTGATCCAATATCAATCACTTTCTCAAAATACATAAAGAAAAAAACACATTGTAGTGAATTTCAAACAGGGATATAATGAGGGCATTAGACATAAACTTCATCCCTTAGGTTTAAAAATCAACGAGGAGGTAAAGAATTTAGGGGTAATCATTGACTCTGACCCAAACTTTAAATCTCATATTAACCAGATTACGCGGATTGCATTTTTTCACTTAAGGAATATAGCAAAAGATACACCTCTTATAACTTTACAAAATGCTGAAAAATGAATTTACGCTTTTGTTTTTAGTCAGCTAGATTAGTGTAATGCACTCCTAACAGGACTATATAAGAAAGACATTAATCACTTGCAATTAGTGCAGGATGAAGCAGCCAGAATCTTAACTAGAAAAAGAAAATTTGAGCACATCTCACTAGTTTTAGCATTGTTACATTGGTTACCCATCTCATTCAGAATTGACTTTGAAATACTACTAATCTTATATATAAATGTCTTCTTGAGGAAGTGTGTGTGTCTCTCTGTCCGGCCCGGAAGTGCAAGTCTACAGCATGAAGCTCAAAGAAAGCGACTCTGTCACCAAAGTGCCACTAATACACACGTGAGGCGAGCACATCGGCAAAACGAAACCCTCGTGGAGACAGAAATTCACTTAGACGCTGACAGACAACGGAGGCGAATGTGTCGGCAAAATGAAACCGCCAAAAAAAGAGAACCTCGCTTAGCCGCTAATGCACAACCGATGCGATTGATTGATTGAAGTGCCAGAATCCATGGTTTCTAGGAGCCCGGGTTTACACAGCTAGTGATTTATAAAGCCTTAAACAATCCTGCTCTGTCCTAAATTCTGGAATGCCTGTTCTCCTACAACCCAAGTATTTGATTGAAGGTCTTCTTATAAATCTAAGAAGCAAACTTAAAAGAAGTGGTGAGGTAGCTTTTTGCTGTTACGAATCCTAAAATCTTGAATACTTTACTTATAAAAACTTGCCCAGCTTATACTGTGGAACATTTTTAAAAAACATTATTTTAATATGGCTTTTTTGTAGCTACATCTCAGTTGTATTCCTAATAGACTACATGGGTATAAAATTAATCATATTCTTCAGGGATCTGAAATTTGTAGTAATCTCTACTGCTCTCTACTGTCTTTTCTAGTTCTTCTGTGGTGGCGATCGGTGCCACCACCACCACCTGATCAAGGCACTAGGCAACCTCCTGAGATGATGGAATGAAGGCAGGTGTCTCATCTGTCCACAAGACCAACATCATCAAATCCTATCATTGCTCCTGCCTTGTGCCAATACTTACTAGCATAGACACTGGATTTCCCATGAATCTGCTGTGGAATAGCAGGTTTAGACAATAGATGGATGGTTTCATTGTCTAATGTAAATTTTAAACCGATTTCAACATTCAACAAAATCATTTTGTTTGCCAATTAACGTATTTCACTAATCTCATTGAAAAGGATGCTCTATTGGTCAACTTTATCAATCAGATGGATTATGTGGGACAATCAAATCCTCATCAAATTAGGTCAGGCTCAAATTTTTTCTTCCTTATCCTTTCTACTGCGTATACTTGCCTATGCATCAGTATAAATGAGACAGTGAATCCAGGAGAATTTCTAAAGGTTAATATCTGTGAAATAATGACTGAGGCATCCACCTCGTGCATTAAGGCCATTCAGAAGCTCTTTAATTTGAGCTTACATCAAGCATATCTAAGATTTTTGAATAGATAATTTAAATCTTTTAAATACATTATAAACACGATTCAGATCAGTGGAGCAGGTACAGCCTGCATTTCCTCGCCGGGAATACATATGCAGGTTACTAGCCTAGAACACAGGCAACTTTTGAAAAACCATGATTTTTTTCTGGTGACAGTTTCTAAGAGGAGCCACAAATGCTCCCCATTAACTCAGCATGTAAACAGAAAGGCACACCAGCAGAGCAGAGAGGTGTAAGTACTGCAGGTAGACGAAAGTGGAGTATAAAAATCACCTGAGAAGTCATGCTTATGCACTTTGAGAATAAAACATGCATTTTTTTCCACAGATAAATTGCTCATCAAAATAATTTTCTAAGAGTGACACATATAGTCTCCGAATTAAACAGTGTGCTAACAGCACAAAGTGACAGCAGCTTTAACATGGAGAGGGACTCAAGAGATGTGAAATAAACACGAAATAGCAAGCAAGGGGGTTAAACAAGAAAGACAAATGAGTAGGCAAAAATTGTAATCAGAAAATGGTATAGGAGATCAAAAATCTAAATATTGAAAAAGAAACACATAACAAGAGCCAAATGGTTAAATTTTACTCAAAAAGCAGAGCAAGGATTTTGAAACCATGGACTAGGAAACATAAAATAAAGGTCTTTGGAAATACCCAATTGTAGACAAACAAGATAAATGGGAAGTGTACGACACTAACCTTTATAGCTATGACCCAAAGATATCACGCATCACACATTTTTCCTTAATCCTGCATAGAAATGGCATGGCAACAAATCAACAAAATGATCAAAATGACACTGCACATATGTATAGCAAAATGGTGTAGCAAGGGGAGATGTTAAGAATTTTCAACATCATGAAAAACATGTGAAGCACAAAAACAAATGTGACCAGGAGTTTCCTTGACAATTGGAAGTAATACAAAAACGTGCTTGAAACTGCCTGCTTGTTAAACTAAAACATCCTGACTTTATTTGTATCAGCGCATGTTGGATTAGAAAATGAAATCATGTATAACATTTAACTTAGTGTGTTGTTCTGTGATAACAGTTTGCTCAGTCAAGGCCTTTTTTATTAGAACTTCTTTTACTTTATCTGTCTGCCTCTACTTTAGCACTCGCTTTCCCTGTACTTCTATTCCCATGTCTCTTTCTTAGATATCTCTCTCATTTTGTTGATTTTCGAACTTCTTACTCTGTTCTTTTTAGAACTTCACGCATTCGTCTAAACATTCTCATTTCTACCACATCTAACTTCTTCTCCTGTGCTATATTTAATGGCCCACATCTCAGCTCCATACATCATTACTGGTCTTACAATGGTCTTAAAAAACCTTACCTTTAACCTTCACCTTAATTCTTCCATCACGCAATACTCCTCATACCTTCTTCAAATTGTTCTATCCAAATGGGACTCTATGGGTTATCTCTGCATTTATTCTTTCATCTCGGGCTACCACTGATCCACGATATTTAAATGTATCCACACTTTTCAATAGCTCTTTCTGCAGGCTAACTTCTGAATCCTGGTCATTATTAAACCTCATATATGATGCCTTCTTCCTAATATTTTTAATCATCTATATTCCAAAGCCCTTCTCCATTCATTCAACTTCTTTTCCATTTCCTCTTTTCTGGTGGTGCCACACAACACAATTTCGTCAGCAAAAAGCATACACCAAGGGAACTGATTTTTTTTCACCAATGACTCAACACATCCATAACCAGATCAAAGAGGTAAGAACTTAAAGAAGACCCCTGGTGCACACCTACTCAAACTGGGATCTTGTCTATTACTCTTACACTTCTTTTAACCCCATTCCTGGACAATCCTCACATACTTGTCTGGTACTCCTTTATCTTTCATGCACCTCCAGACCTCTTGATGTGGCACTCCATTATAAGCCTTCTTCAAATCAATAGACACCACATATGATGTGTTTGAGAGTTTACATAATACTTGTATCAGAGGTGTGTTTCTTGAGTATCCCATTTATTAAAGCTGATTGGAGAAAATTAAATTATATTCAAATGTGTTATGTAAATGAACCTAGCTGATCAAAGGATACTGTTCTGTTAGAGTCCTCAATCTGGCATGATGCTCTGAAGAAGGTACCTGGGGGGCCACACCTATAGGTGCAAATAAAGGATGGCCTGTCTTAAGTAAAATTCTAGAAAAGGCAGTTATTAAGCAGCTTAATGATTAATTGAATAATAATGATGAGCGAGCATGCTCGCTACTCGAATGAGCACCACATGTGCTTGTGCGCCATGCTCGAGTCTCCGTCCCGCAAGCTTCGCGGGTTGGAGACAGCCAATCAAGGGGCAGGTAAGTACTGCCCTCACTGTAATGCCAGTAGCCATGTGACTCTATACTTTCATTTGTATTGAATGAGTATGAATTGTGGAATTTCAACGGCAAAATTAGAGCACACGGAAGGGTGAGGATCAAATGCGCTCTCTCCTGTCGCTCTAAATATAAATGCTGATGAGATATGAAATGTAACCAGTAGTCAACGTGCACGCTGGCTGCCAAACGAATAATGAATAAGCTGCTCTTTTGGGTTCATATATTTGTAAATCTGACGGACTCTAAAGGAGTCAGTGCCTCACCGCACGTCACTGATCAGGAGGACAATCTCGGAATGCGAATGACCAGGAGCAGCGCTAAGTGTCTGGACTTTTAAAACATTAAAAATGGGCTTTCGGAGAACACACCGAACATGTCTATGATGCTCTCCGGTGACTGGCACCCCTAGGACTGCCCAGTCCTCTCTTTTTCGCAAGTTACTCAACTTGTTCTTGTCGCAAGTACATACCTCTCCGCTTGTTAAATGTTGTCTTCCACCTGACAGACCTGCACGACTCCGATTAACTTGGGTGGTGTTTCTGTCACTTTCTGACCTTTTCCAATGGACCAGGCACCCCCCCCACTCTTCAGAGCAGGGGGTGCCTGGTTGTCTCCCATTGACTTACATTATACTCGGGTGCTCAGTAGAGCACATGAACATCGCGATGTGTTCGGACCGAACACCTGAACACCCGAACACTTTGGTGCTCGCTCATGACTATTGAGTAAGCATTCCATTTTTGACAAGTTTCAGTCAGGTTTTAGAACAAATCACAGGACAGAAACAGCACTGGTTAAAGCAGTAAATGATTTGCAGCTTAATGTGGACAGAGGTCATATATCTGTTCTTTTCTTAGATTTGAGTGCTGCATTTGACACCACAGACAACAAAATTCTTATAAATCGCTTTAGAAAATGGGTGGGCCTCTTCACCCGAGTCTTAAATTGGTTTCAGTTGTATTTAACAGGTAGAAAATTCCCTGTTAGTTGTGGTGATTGTAGTTTGGAGACCTACGATATCATATATGGTGTACCACAAGGATCTATTCTTGGTCCGCTGCTCTTTTCAATCTACATGCATGTTGGAATCTATACATATATAAAAGTCAATGTGTGTGTGTGTGTGTGTATGTATGTATGTATGTTCCAGCATCACTTCCGAACAGCTGGAGCGATTTTCATGAAACTTGGTACACGTGTTTCTCATTGATCGACTAAAAATACTGTAGGGTGAAATCAACCCTAGCCCACCCCCTTCTGGGTAGGGTGGGGGTGATCTTGCACATTCTTATGTTTGAGCATCACCTCACCCCTGTTGCTTTTGAAATTAAATACAGTTGGCTGGTTCCGAGCGTCAACTGGATGACTGCAAAACAAGTACATTAGTGAGCCTTCATTGTTTGTTAATTTATTTTTACTTTTAAAGTTGTGTTTTTTTAATTAAATTTTTCTCAAACAATTACATAAAAAACACTTTATTTTCCTCTTGGGCAACGCTGGGTATTTCAGCTAGTTTCACATATAACGATGGCTCAATACTCTTCTTTAATTACCGTAGTATTTTCTGCAACACCTTCAAAATCCTCCCAAAAATAATAATTATATTAAAAAAAAAATTAAAAATAAAAACAAAACCCTATGCATGATAAACAGTCATTTCTTGAATATCCTTCTATATAAAAGTGGTCGGGATTGTCCTTCCGTCCCGTGAGTGCTACGCAGGCGCGGAGTTTCACACACGCCCCGTCCATTTTGCAATGCACGATGGTATTTGTAGTTTCATTTTTCCAGGTAAAAGATGATTTTCTACTCCAGACTGTGCGAGTAGCACAGAGTTTCACACACGCCCCGTCCATTTTGCAATGCACGATGGGATTTGTAGTTTCGTTTTTCCAGGTAAAAGATGATTTTCTACTCCACACTGTGCGATATCTTCTTCTTCTTTCTTACGGTCGGGATTGTCCTTCCGTCCCGTGAGTGGAAAGCGTAGCGGTATTCCGCTTATCACAGACTTACTCCTTGCAGCTTGCGGTACGAAGCGACATGATGTGAGCAGAGTTCTGGTGCTCCCATCATTCCCTTGCTTTTGTGCGCAATGCGCTGGAAAAATAGACAAAATTATGTCTCTGGAAATAATTGATGTTGATGGAGTACAAATGCCTCACCGCGTAGTAAATATCAGGGGGGTTCAAAAGGGCGACCTCAATATAGAAAAAAAGTTTAAATTTCATCACAAAAATAACAGAAACTACGAGTATTAAAGTAATACCGCTTAAATGCAATATAACCAAATTAATGAGTTTGTATAAAATATCAAATTGATCTACATATAGAATTGCCTTAAGAAGTGGTCAACTTAAAAGTCGGTTGCCTTAAAAGGCGGGTCAGACTAGTTTTTGCCAATTAATTGCAAAAAGGTTTGAGGTGAAAGTAGATTTCATCAGTGGCAACTCTACAAATTTAAATTTAGTTAATCCAGCACACCATTCAGATTGGATGCAATGAATTTCGATGGAAGAGTCTATTGATGCAACATGCAATGAGCAGCCAATGTCTTCGGATTAATAAGTGGAACTTGACTAACTGTTCAGTCTGACAGCTAGTTACCATCCCAGAAACATCAGAACATATTGCCTAGATAAAGTCTTCCTCCTAGGTGAACATGGCCTGCATTTTGAAATCTCCTCAACTCTACCTCTCTACTGCTTTTCTTTATAGAATCAAAGGTCCTTTGAAATGTTGGACATATGCAAGCGACTGTGCTGCATTACTAATATGAATGCTTTCATCATTCTGCACTGTTAATTGCTCACAAGATTACAGCTTTTCAACAAGCTGGAGTTTCACATCATAATACATTTTCTGACTTTTCTACCTCCCATACTGTTAGACATTGCTTCAGCTTTCAGCATGCTTCCAAATTTGTCCCTGTCCATCACTTTAAATATTTCTACTGCTGTTAAAACTATTTCTCACCAATTCTTAAAATTTTTCTGCTTGCTCATTGTTGTTTCTTTGGCATTGCTCTTGACATTTATCATTCCTCTCCTTTGTCCTTATAGTCAAAGGAAATTTCTAAAGCCTGTTATTGAGAGCACACAAAGCCTTCTGAAAATATGTTAACAAGAATCCATTCTAAACATAAAGGTTTATTTAAGATGCATATCATCAACACACAACAGTGAGTGTTTTGGAGTCTTTAACGCAGGTTCTTATCACTTCATTAAAAGAGACAGTTCACTATTTTCGTAGTGAGGAATGTGTCCTTTAGTTAAAAAGGGTGGTTTACAATGTGGGCTCGATTTTTAGTGTGAAAGAAGATTCTCAGGGAAACACAGCTAGAACTCTTTCTGTGTCCCCCGTTGTTGCTTTACCTAGAACCAAGCATAGCCTTTAAAGGGCTAAGCCATCAAGGCAACTCTTGAACCAACTACTTTCTCCTAGGCAGTAGAGTTTTACAGTACAATTCTAAGCTCTGAGTCATTAATTTTCTCCTGCTTTCCAAAGGGTAACCAAGTTGCCTCCTATTTGTTCTACACAATTCCCCCCATCCCTTTTTTTCTTTGCCAGGTGTCCACAAGTACACTAGTTTTGGGTCACCCAGTAAAGCTGCAAGGCTTATCAGCCTCTAATTGGGTTTTCCCCTTTCCTGTACAAAATTAGTGACATCCCTGCTCCTGGTAAACCCATTCAAAGAAGTGTGTGTGTCTGTGTGTAACAAAAGAGAGCATTTCAAATGGAGTCTTTTCTTGATGGAAAACAGTGTTTACCTCTGGGGTTTCTTTTCAGTGACTGACTGATTCGATTTGATGAAGCAAAACCTTTAAACCCATGCTGTACGCTTAACAGGACTAAACTTATTGGACATGTTTTGGACAGGATGAATTTCCTACAAATCATTTCTAGATTAGTCGACCGAATGTAAGCTGCCTAAAACAATTAAACCTGCTAACTTGCCTGTAGACAGCATCTTGGGTTAAATTGGGAATGGCCGTTGAACACTGCTTTCAGTTTAATAGAGGAACTGCTTCACTGTGAGAGCTTCATTTCAGCTGGAGCTCACAAGTAACTAAATCAGCTAAGCAACAGAAATGAATGTGCAACTGTTTCCCTCAAGAGACTGGCCAACCACAGAGAAGCCAGGTGAGGAAGAGGAAAATATTGCACCAAAATTGGGAGCCTTATCCACAACCTCCAGACCAAATACCCTGTTTAGAAATCTACCATACTCCAGTATACAGATGTAAAATCCTAATAAATTTATACCAACGTGATGCATACGGCATGGAAATGATCATATATACAGTTGTGGACCACCAGGGGGCAACCAAGCACCCTACTTGACAAAGATAGGCAGACACCACTACTGTCTAGCACACACACTTTATTTTCTTTTCCATGTGGGCAACGCTTTTCCCCATTCCCCATGCTCACAGCACTGTCAATACAGCACCAATAAGCAAACACAGTCCTTTCCTCTCTCTTTCCCAGTCTGCCATCGTCACTTCTCTCCAAGCAAGCTTCGTCCACCTCCTCCTGACTCTGGTTCCTCGGATAGAGTGAGGCGGCCCCTTTTATAGGGCACCCAGAAGTGTTCCGGGTGCTCACAGATCGTCTTCTGGTAGCACTTCTAGGTGTGGCAAAGTGCTGCAACCCAAGGCTCAGAAACTGTCCAGGCGCCCCCTGGCGGTGGCCACAGGCCCCAGCAGGGATGGGCTTCTAAGCTCCAAACCTGTTGCCCCACTGTAAGCCGGGGTTGGGTTGCCGTCTTGCGTTTCCCGGTCCTTCCATCACACAGCACTTAAATATATTGTGAGAGACAGCGTAACTGTGTAGAAATATAACTTATGTATATAAGTATGGTTTAAAATGTGTAAAAAAAATTGTATGATTACCATATATACTTGCGTTTAAGTTCTTTCACGGATAAGTTGGGACTTGATTTTACCAAATAATTTCTGGTAATTTATAATGTCGGTTGTATAAGTCGAATGCGGAAAACTCTATTGGTCCAAGAGATTATGATATGCTAACGAGAGTAACCACGGAGCACACAGCCTTTTTATATCTATGTATTGTGCCTACATGACCATACGGTAATACCCAAACTATTCCAAAGCAATGTTTGCACTGATTTGTGTTTTTGTATCTCACACCCTCATACACCTTTATCATAAGAGCATCCCTTATCTATGATCAGAAGAAAATATGAAGCTGCTTTTAAATTAAACATTGTTGAAGTACTGAAAGAAATTAGTAACTGCGCTGCTGCAACAAAATTTGATGAGTCTGAGAAACCGATGCAAGATTGGAGGATTAAAAATGTAAGTGTTGCATTTTTGAACGGGTGTATAAGTCAGGGTCTGATTTTATGATCGATTTTTTGGGTTTCAAGATCCGACTTATACATGAGTAGATATGGTATACTTGCTGTGAATACGAGGTGAAAAGTATGTGTGTGCTATTGTGTTAAATCTGTGTTCTCAACAAAAGATTCAACGGTCTTCCAGAGATGAGATGATCAACAATTGGTTGAAATACTGTAACTTCTGTTTAGTCTTTGCATATATTTTACTGTTTACATTTTGTTTTTCTTTTTCTTAATTTTCCACTGTTATGATTCAGTGCCCTCATTCATCCATCCATCCATTATCCAATCCGTTATATCCTAACTACAGGGTCACGGGGGTCTGCTGGAGCCAATCCCAGCCAACACAGGGCGCAAGGCAGGAAACAAACCCAGGGCAGGGTGCTAGCCCACCACAGGTGCCCTCATTCAGTGCTCTCTAAACAGGGCCAGTGTAGAACAGGCTTCATTCCAGGCAGCCTGACCTGAACACAAACTCCCCAGGCAGGCTTTATGTCACGGGGTAAAAAAATGGATTTGGTGTTAAAAATTCTAAATTCTTCTTTAAATGGCCCAAACATGTCAAAAATACACAAGGCAGAAGAACCATAACCTGACTTTAGAGATAAGTCTGAAAACCAAAACCAAGAAATATTTATTTAATTAACAAAAAAAAAAAACATGTTTGCCTAAACAGGCAAGGGAACCAGAGCAAACTACTCCCAAACACAACCTAACAATTGAATAGTCAATCCTCATACTGCAAAAAATGAAATCTAAACATTTAAAAGTATTTTTATCATGACATTAAATCGTTTCCCTTATTGTAAGAATTATTGACTATATTTATGACTTTTTAGCTTACTTTAAGAAGTCTTGTCAAGTAAATTTTGTTTAAGCCATTAGCATTTATTTTTGCTAAATAAAAGCAAAACAACTCCCACTTAAGGTTTTTATGTCTAGGTTTTGTATATGCATTTTTGCAGTGCAGAAGGAGGTGTTAATTTTGGACCTGGACTTAACAGTGACCACACTCCACCTGAAGGGCTATACCTTATAGTGCAAGTCTCTGTACTTTGAGTGCAATGGCCACTAGCTTTCTTTTGTAATCAGGGCACTAGTTTTCTTTATTTTCTCTCAAACAATTAAAATGGGGTTGCTCGATTGGCACCTTAACCTTTCATCTGGCAACCTCTGTTCATCCAGTCACAATACTCTTATATAGGCTACAACACAGCATATCAATTTCTTCTAAGATATTTTTGCCATCAGATTTGTCAATTTCTGTACATCTTTTCTTCTGACAAATTCTGCCTCTTCCTGTGCAGGAGTAATGCATTCATACACACTAGTGGGACTGAGCAGTAGTGCATCACCCAAGTTAAGAGAAGGCATGCTAAAACAAAAACAACATATACTAAACTAAAAAAATAAAATAATCTCATTCTAGAAGGTACTCTTTTGCCCTTGTCCGCTCCTTGGCAGAGAGTCGACACCTTGAGAAGGTGACACCAAAGCTGTGCTCTTCATGCAGCGAGTGTGAGTATACCGCATTTTACAAATAAGAGTAGATCTTTCCATCAGTATATACAGTTCAACTAGAATACAATGTGCTTTTAACAGTGCTTCATTGATAAAAAAAACTATGCTGGAACCTAATGTATTTTTTTCTACAACTTGATAATGTAAAAAATAAGGATTTGCTTCTTTTATATGAAACCAAAGCACCGCTGCTGTCAGGATATTGAAGGGTACTTGGGATGCCAGCTGTGCTTCTGAATTGTTGTAGTCTTTGTTTTTGCCGCTCAGACCTCAGCCCAGCAGTTGACTAGCATGGTTCTAGTAGGCACTCGCTGGAAGCCCTCTGCTCAAATTGCAAGTTTGTTATTGATGAATGCAGACTCTTGGTACCCCACAGAAATGACCTACTTGTACACTGATTTGCTCACCAGCCTGTGAATTGCCTCCCTACAAACCAGAGAAATTACTGGTGCCTCCAGAGCAAGAGGTATTAAAGCTAGTTATTTGTTTGCAAGTCTGTTTCTTGTGAACAGGGCAACAGTGGCCTTAGCAGTGGGACACTTACTACTCAAGAGGCACCCAACGAGTTCTTTTGTAGTGCACAGTATGAGCAGACTGTCCTTTATCTTTTTGCCATGGAAGACAGTGGCTTGTGCATTTGCAGCTTTTGGACGTGAAAACAAAGATTTTCTGTACCCTTGGCTTTTCTTTGACCTTGATTAAATACTCCCTTTAGTGAAGAATGCAGTGACTGACTGACAGACCTATAGAGTCTGACTGCTGGATGCCCTGAGCTGACAAAAAGCACAGTAGACAGCTGTTACTATTTTTGATTCTGTTCATCCTACCATTGTAATGACAAAAAAAAAAACAAAAAACACACACACACACACACAATTTTTTTCCTTCTGATTTCAGTCAAATGTTAAATTCTGATGAAAATACTTTTTGGAGTCTCTGTGAAATCAAGCATATGTATTTGTCCTTAGCATCTCAAGGACACGACACAAAGTGCTTTTGAAGATCCTGACGTGTCTGAGCAGAGGCCATTTGCATGGATAACCAAGAAGCAAGAGTACTGGGATATCTTTTAGCTTATTGGCAAAAGCATTCAATTTGATGGTGGACAGATAGACAGATAGATAGATAGATAGATAGATAGATAGATAGATAGATAGAGTGGTGTGCAGCCGGGGCCCACGCTGGAATGACCAAGGGAGGAAAAATGGCCAGAGCATTACCTCCCCCAGAGCACTAGGTGGCAGCTCCCCTGGGTTGCAGCGGTGCCTTGGACTCCTGCAAGGCTCCATGGGAGTTGGAGTTTGATACAGCCCTGTTAGGACCGTGGACGCCGCCAAGTGGTGCTGCTGCTGAGCACTTCCGGGTGTGGCGGAGGAGCTGCCATAAATGCCTCAACAAGCACCTGGAGCACTTCCAGGTGCCTTATAAAAGAGGCCAGCAAACACTACTCCGGGAGCCAGAGTCGGGAGGGAGAAGGACAAAGCTTGCGAGGGAGGAGTGGAGGTGGAAGGTCTGTGCAAAAGGAAGGAAACAAGGACTTTGATTGTGCTTTTGGAACTGTTGTGTACTTGTGGGAAATAGGGAAAGGCGTTTCCCATGAAAGAAAGGAATAGTTTGTTGCGTGTTGGAACTCGTGTCTCTGCCTGTCTAAGTCAGGTTAGGGTGACTCTATGCGCCCTGGTGGTCCACGATAGATAGGATAGATAGATGGAGAGAACTTTATTTGTTCAAAGGGGGAAATTTAGTTTTTTAACAGAAGCTCCATCAATCAATATGTAATATTATAATAAATATAATATCCAATATTATAATTAAGAACAACATTCCTCTAATACATACCAGGATTACTAAAAAAAACAAAACCTTCTGACATAAAAAAATGAAAGAAAATATAAAGACCATTAACATTATAATTGAAATAACCAGCTTACAACCAGGGAGCAGAAAACAAAAGATAACTGATATCACTGAGAAGAGACACAGAATACAGGATGTCAGTGAATATTACTAAAGCTGTAATTTTAGTAAATCACTAACAAACAGAACTTCAGTATGAATGACCAACAATAGCCTATAATCAGGGAATGCTGTACTAAATAGTGAGTCCTGCATGTTATAAGTAAAGGAGCATGTTTTACACAAGCAGGAAGATCAGTGCAAATGTCTGGGGCTCAATAAAGCCTTGTCTTACCACAGTAGATTTGTTTACCCTTGGAAGCATCAGACCACGAGCATTTTGAGATCATAGTGTATTTTTTTATGTAAACATTGCCACTGATTAACATGAGTACCAGTAGTGTTTCTTGATAGACTTTTGCTGGCTGAAATTACACCATTCTAGTGTGTCACAGAAGTGATGTGCAACATTGTTCATAATGGCTATCAGTTTTCTCATCATTCTCTTTTCCGCCACCTTCTATAACTGAGTCTGCCTTTGTTGTTTTGGTGGGCCTTTCTTGAAGTGATGATACTGACCCAGCACACCACAGAAAATCACACTGGCCATCACCAAGCTGTAAAGATTGACACAACCCACATTACTGCCTCTGAATAACCTTACTGAGTGTACTGTTGTTCTCATTGTATAAAATACCTTTGGATTCACTATAGCAAGATGTTCTGGTAAGTGGTGTAGTGTAGTACAATGATTGACAATGTTGTTTCAGAGCTTTAGAGAGAATCCCTGCCTGATCACTGCCTTTGTGGCTCTTCGTTAGGTGCTCCAAAAAAGGAGTGTTAAGTTAATCTGCAACCCCACATAAATAAATGTCCATTTTATAATCAGGTTAGGCTAGGGAGCATGCAGTGGTACAGCGTGTTGCTACACCCACCACACGACGAAACAGCTTGGGATCCCAGTTGACAAACCCCAAGGCAGACATGCAGTCCAGTCCCACCCTCTGGAAATGACCATCTATCTGCCGCAGCCTGGTCCAGCCACTCGGGTCCGCAACAATGAAGATCCTGCAAGCTGGATCACCCTCGGGGAATCTTGCCACATGGCCATACTGCCGTGACTGACGCTCCCTCACAATACAGGTAATGTGCTTCATTCGGGACTCCATGAGCAACCACTCATTCCACACAAAGCCAAACCAACAGTACCTGTGTTATAATAATCGAGGAAACAAATATAATGTAACAATATGTCTGTTAATGACAAATTTGTTCTGAGATTTTTCAGGGAAGGAACTGAGAAGTTTGAAAGTAAGATAGTTATACTCATTAATCATGAAGTTGGAGAGTGGTGAGGTGTTACATGTTGATTAGCAGATGAAAGTAAGATTTTCACTGTACTGTACTTTGTAGACATGATAATAATGACCCTATAAACTATAAATCAACATCATTGTGAGTGCATATGTGAGTGTGCCTTACAAAAAAATAGGGATTCATTTAGATTATTCGTTGTCAGGTGTCTGAGGCTTTCAGGATAGTCTGGATTGCCATTTAATGAAATAAACAGAATTACAAAACAAAAGATGTGTTAGTATTATTCATGTAGAATGGATTACAGCTCATGGCATAATACATTTTACAGCACCACAGTAAATTTGTTGTAATATTTTAATTTGCTTTCATCACAAAGTCTGAACATTGCCTACACATAGTCACTAGTAAGTGAGTGAGCCCTGATAGATTCGCTTTGTCTTGGGTTTGGCGAAATATTTGGGAATTACGTCAAACTCACAAATTGTACTGAAGTCAAGTGTGGAAGGAAAAAATCAGCTAGAGTGGATTATTATGGTGCAATGGTCTTTTAAGTATCTTTAAGGGCTAGAAAAGTGTGCCAACTATGCTAGACCAATTATTGTGGCCAAAAATGTGACTTGAGTGATGAGGCATTAGTGCTAACCACTGCACCACCATCCCTCCCTGAGATAAATAAATGCTTCAGGTCCACAATACTCAGAGTCTCTTATCTCTCTTTGCATTCCCTGAGCTGCTATTACTTCAAATAAATAATATCTGCAGATCGTGTGAAGCAAGGGATCAGCACTATATACTTGGGGGAATTCTCCCTGTCACTACCTGATCTGTGCTACATGGTAAGAAGCATAACATTCTTAATCCAGCAGTGAAGACACAATGTACAATAAATATGTGCAGAAAAATAAAATATTTTCATATTATTCTCATTATGGTTAGCTAACATACACCTCAAAATGAAAATAATGTGAATATTTTTTTTTTCCATCTAGCTTGAGTATCAATCAGGTAGTGACATCACACATGCTTGAATATGCTGTAAATTATTTACACATGCATAAAACAGATCAGGCAGAACTGTAACATGTTTGATGAAGTAATCTTACAGTACACATGCATGAAAGTTCTGCACATGTATGACAATAATTAAGCAGGTATTGCAGATCAGGTAGTGACATTTCCATCAAACATTGGCTGCTCCAGCTCTGTGATGTCACGCTGGCCTTGCAAAGTATCATGGAGTGCTGGAAAAAAAAAGTTTACATAATCTGGACACATTGCAAATCCCGAGAAAAAATTCAGCAACAGATGGTTATTAGGGAACCTTTATTAAGATTTACTACAGAAAAAATCATAACTATACTAATTTTGTATGTGTCATTGCTTGTGCAAGGACAAACAAGAAATGATTGTGCAATCAGAAGATGAAACATTATTGAAAGCCAAGCCTAGACTATTTAATCAAAGATTAATTGTATCTTTCACTAAAACCAAATGTTGTAAACAAAAATTATAGAATTAACCCTGGATTTAGTTAAACCTGAAAATCAATAAGTAATATAAATCAACAAGAGAAAGTTTATTATCTAAACTTGGATACCAGGAAGTGTAGAGAGCCGAACGTTATACCCTTCCTTGATCCCTCATGACTAGGGTGACCAAGCGTCCTCTTTTGCCAGGACATGTCCACTTTTTACGTCCTGTCCGGGGCGTCCTGGCGGGTTTTATAAATTCATGAAAATGTCCGGTTTTTCATAGGACCATTACGTGTGTACATAAATTGACTGGCGTTTTGCACACAATACTAGGGTACTACTTTTTTGCGCGACGTAATTACCGGGAGGCTGCCTTGTGGGCAGGTCTGCGCTGCGCGCGCAAACACACAGACACAGACAGGGAGCAGTGCAGACAGGGATCAGAGCAGAGAGCGGAGCAGTATAGCAGGGAAAATGCCAAAGCGTAAGTGCAGCTTCACCGATGAACTACAAAGAAAATTTCACACATACCGTCCCGGTCGGGACAAGTGGGAGGCGGAGTGCAGCGTGTGCAAAGCCGGTACATATGTCTCGGTATCCAATAAAGGTGCTGGGGATCTGAAAGCCCACATGGACACCGAGAAATATAAAAAAGCTGTGCGAGGTGAGAGTTCATCTGCAAAGTTGACAGAGCTTTTTGTCAGACCAGGAAAAACAGAGGATGATGTAAATGCAGCAGAAGGTGCAATGGCTTTTCATACAGTGAAACATCACAACAGTTACAGGTCCATGGATTGCACCAGTACTTTGCTTAAAAAGGCATTTCCTGACTCTGACATTGCAAAAAAGTTTAGTATTGCTCGCACCAAGACCGAAGCCATCGTCAATGGTGCTATAGCCCCCCACTCCGTTGAAATCACTCATGAAGCACTCAAAGAAATCCAGTACTGTGGTGTTTCCACAGACGGGAGTAACCACGGAGCAGTGAAAATATTCCCAGTCATAATCCAGTATTTTGACTGGAAGAAGGGTGGCGTGCAAACAAAATTGATTGAAGTTAAAGACACACCCAATGAGACAGCAGAAACCATTGCAAAATATCTCACAGAAACCCTGGCAAAAAACAATCTGTCGGAAAAATGCATTGCATTTACTGGAGACAATAGCAACACAAAATTTGGAGTAATCCGACGTGATGAAGCTGGAAAGAATGTGTTTGCAAATTTGAAGAGTTTGCTGCAAAACAAGACTCTGATCGGTGTGGGTTGCCCAGCACACATATTGAATAATTGTGCACACCATGGGGCATGCACAATAGAAATTGACATTGAGAATATCATATTCAAAATCTACCAGTACTTTCACATTTACACTGTGCGCACTGAGAGCCTGAAGGAGTATTGTGATTTTGTTGAGATTGATTACAGAAGGATGCTCTCTCACAGCAAGACAAGGTGGCTGTCATTGTTCCCAAGCATTCACATGATGTTACAGATGTTTCCAGCTTTAAAGGCATATTTTCTGTCTCAGCAAAAGCCACCCATAGCACTCAAGAGTTTTTTTGAAAATGATTTTGCTGAAATCTACCTTTGGCACATGCACACACTCATGTCTGTGTTCCACACCCACATTCAAGCAATGGAACAGGAGAACATGTCCATTATGGAAGTGAAGAAGATATTAAACAATATACATACTATTCTTCTTCAACACAAGAGCAACAACTTCATGTCCCTTAAAGTTAAGGGACTACTGGCGCAGAAGTGCAAAGATGGACTTGACAAAGGCTGTGACCAGTTCTGTGCAGATGTGCATGGCATGTACAGTGCATGTCTGGAGTATCTGGAGAAGTGGATGACTACCATGGAAGAGTTCTCAACATTCATGTGGATGGATCTGAGTGAGCCACCAAACTGGAATGATGTGGAGTCATGCATCAATTACCTTGGAGAGAAGGGGGTGGCAGTTGATGATGTTAAGTGTTTTGACCAGGTCACCAATCTGAGGAAATTCACAGAAATGTGCAACCATGATGAGGAGTTCAGTGGCCTGCAGGTACACCAGAAGTGGACCAAATATTTTGAAAAGGCAAAAAGCATTGCATGTTACTCAGAGCTACTGACAATTGCACAGTTTGTCTTTGCACTTCCCTCTCACAATGTAAATGTTGAGAGGGTTTTTTCACTAATGCAAAGCCAGTGGACCAAGGAGAGGAACCAGCTCTCCGTAGAGTCACTAAAGGGGATTCTACTAGTTCAGTACAACTTCAAAGACATGTCTTGCAAAGACTTTCATGCTTATTTGTAAAGCTATCGAAAACTGCTAGGAAAGATCAGCTCTACAGCAAAATATGGAAGGGCTGACAAGGAGGATGAAGAAGAGAAGCAGGATGAAGAAGAAAACTAAAGATGAAAAGTCTAGATTCTTTTTGTTTAAGTTTTTTTGTCTTTGTGAGACTCTTCTGTTATTTATTTTATTACATTTAAGAGATATATTGTTGAAGCTGGAACAGAATAGTTTATATTTAGAACAATATTTAATTATTTATTTGAAAAGTCTAAGAGAGCTATTATTTTGTTATAAGTTTTTACAGATTTCATTTTATTTTATTACAGAGACTAGCAGAATACCCGCGCTTCGCAGCGGAGAAGTACTGTGTTAAAGAAGTTATGAAAAAGAAAAGGAAAAATTTAAAAAATAACGTAACATGATTGCTAATGTAATTGTTTTGTCATTGATATGAGTGTTGTTCCCATATCTATATCTATATATATATATATTGTGAACGCTGGCCCCGGCACAGACAGACGGACATCATATTCTCACCACACACTGTTTATTCACAAGAATATTTACAAATTTGTGCTCACGTGCACCCCCAGTGCCTCCAGCACCGTTCCCCCAAATGTCCAGGCCACACAGTCCTGTGCCTCTCTTTCTCCTGGCCGCCTCCAGTCCTCACTCCAGCTCAGTCCACTTCCACCCGACTTCCACTGATGACTGGAGAGAGGCGGCCCCTTTTATGGGAACCCGGATGGGCTCCAGCTGCTTCCCGGCACTTAGCGTTGGCCACACCCCTGTGTGGCAGAAGTGCCGGCTGCGCACCCGGAAGCCGTCCGTGTGTCCCTTGTCGTCTTCCCCCCGGCACTTCCTGGTGTGGCGGAAGTGCCGGGCTCCCGGGATAATTAGGCACTGGGGCGCCGCCTGGCGGTGGCCACGGGTCCCTACAGGGCTGGGCTTCCAAGCCCTGTACCCGAGGCCCCCTGCATAACCAGGACGGACGCCCCCACTCGGTCTGGAGGAGGCACACGCCCTCCTCCGGTCCTCCAAGGCGTCCCGACCGGGCTCCAGCCCCGGCCGAGGACCACACGGGATAAACCGGCATCGGGGCGCCGCCTGGCGGTGACCACGGGCCCCTACAGGGTAGGGCTTCCATGCCCTCGACCCGTGGTCCCCAACAGAACCAGGACGGACGCCCCCTCACGGTCTGGAGGAGGCACAAGCCCTCCTCACGTCCTCCTGGGCGTCCCGGCCAGGCTCCAGCCCCAGCCGGGGACCACAATATCTATATATATCTATATATCTATATATATATATATATATATATATAGCAAAATAACCGCGCTTGGCAGCGGAGAAGTAGTGTGTTAAAGAAGGAAAGAGAAACAAAAGGAAACATTTTGAAAATAACGTAACATGATTGTCAATGTAATTGTTTTGTCACTGTTATGAGTGTCGCTGTGATATATATATATAGCAAAATAACTGCACTTCGCAGCGATGTCGTGTGTTAAAGAAGTTATGAAAAAGAAAAGGAAACATTTGAAAAATAATGTAACATGTTTGTGAAAGTAATTGTTTTGTGTATTTGGCGGCAGCGTCACGAAGTTGTTTTCGTCTAGCTGCATTAGAAAATGTACCACGACATCTGACACGCCTCCTTTTTACTGTTTTCTCACAGCTTGGATTGCTGCTGTCATAATGGTTTTGAGTCTACATATATATATATATATATATACATACATATCTTCATATCTATATAAATATATACATATGTATATACATTAGATATCTACATATACACATATATATATACATATCTATCTACATCATACATACACACACATACATACATACACACACACAAATTATATATATATATATATATATATATTTATATATATATATATATATATATAAAATGTAGATAGGTGTGTGTGTATATATATATATATATATATATATATATATACACATACATACAAACATACACACAGGTATATATATGTGTATATATATGTATGTGTCTATATGTGTGTGTATAGCTTTGGTCACTGAGTGCAAGGGAAAAATAATAAAATATAGTCTATTAGTTATTAAACAGTAAAACATTAACGTTTTAAGAAGTACAGGTACATTGAGCACTACTCGAGTGGTTGCGGGTAAACTACATTTTAAAAGACGGTATAACAGAACAGGTAAGTAGTACTAACAGCAGCTAAAATGTATATGGATCATCTCTCGGTAGTTGATCCCTTTTGAAAGGCGCTACACGACGGCTGTGGTATAGAAATTACATTTTCTATGTGAACGTTCAAATTTCTGTCTCTGGTAATGTGCCTTAACGGTATTACCAGATAATTAAAGAAAAATTGTTTTGTGTCCTCTGCAGTGTTAAGAGAGAAAGGCTTTGGTTTGGGATAAAATGAAAAAAGGTGTAAAGAAAGGAAAGTTGCATTTTTCTTTTATATAGTATAGAGAGATGTGTTTGGTGACGTTATGATCGCCTTTTGGGGACAGTCGCGGTGGGTCTTGTGTAGACTGGTGAGACGTCTCTGCCATTAATCGGCTGTGATGGCACTGTCAGTCCTTCACTCGTGTGCGTGTCTTCATAATCCGAGCTGAGGACCTCATAATCGTATATGTGCAAAAGAAAGTGTGAATCGCCTTAATATTATTTTGCCGTGGTGTAGAAAAGGGGTCCCGTGTTTGCACTTGTCTGGGCAATAGCTCAGGGGGAGGATGAAAAAAATTAAAAGTGCTCACTTTGATTTAAGGCAGAAGCGCAGTCAGCGTCTCAAATCCCGGCACAGCTATGCGCGCGCGCCGGCTGCTCGACTTTTGCTGGGAAGGAGACCCCAGTTTTTGTACACACGTTCCACAAATGAGACACACGGGTTTACCGGCAATGTCAGTAAACATATACTCAGCCTCCCATCGGTTTTTAAAGGCTCTATGTTCAGAATCACCTTTTCTCTTTGGCATCATGTGGGCTAGCTTGGCAATAACTTGTAGCATCATAAGCTAGACTTGATTAACGTGGTAAGTGTTCGGCAAGGCAGCTGAAGCGCTGGATTATGGGATCTATAGTTTATTGTGTTACCAGTGCTTCATATCCCCGGGCCATTAATAACAATAATACAGTATATAAAATGATCTCGCGGGCCGGATATAATTACACGCCGGGCCGGATGTGGCCCGTGGGCCTTGAGTTTGACTCATATGGACTAAATAGAACTTGAAAAGAAATATTTTTTGGAATGTGATCGCGCAAGTCAGATCTAGTTGACGCGCACTACAGTACATCGAGCCCGTGTGCTATTGTGGTTTTGCTTGTGTGCTTCAGTAAGTTACCGTCCCCTCGCTCTTACTTTTTTACCGTTCATCTAATGAATACACTGAGTATGGCTTTACCAAAACAATCATTGATCGCGAATAAAGTATCCATTATTCATGAAGCTTCAATAGGTGATCTGTCTTTCTGCGTTAACCGCATGCGTTTTCATACGTCTCAAACAAAGGGGATGCGAGGTTAAAATAAATCGAGAAGCGCGCGTACATACTTAGTGAATCCCCTCTCGGGAATCGAACCTCGGACGTGGGCGCTACAGGCGAATGCTCAACTATAGCGCCACGGCGTGTGGTTTATCTATTTGAGCGTAGCAGTGTAATTCGGTTTTTGTTCAGCACTCTGTGGAACTGTTGCTTTTTGTCTGCGCACTGCGTCAGTTCACGTGAGCCGCTGAATATGGTTTTATATGTCACTCGCTCGCTTCTAATTGTTTCGCTGCCTTCTTAATTATATAATGCATGTTTTCTAAAGCGCGTTTTGTAGCTCTTCCTGGCTTTCTACGTAATGCGTGATTACGTGAGAGGCGTGATGATGTCATACGAAACTCCGCCCCTACAGCTGAACTCCATTACAGTAAATGGAGAAAAATAGCTTCTAGTTATGACCATTATGCGTAGAATTTCGAAATGAAACCTGCCCAACTTTTGTAAGTAAGCTGTAAGGAATGAGCCTGCCAAATTTCAGCCTTCTACCCACACGGGAAGTTGGAGAATTAGTGATGAGTCAGTCAGTCAGTCAGTCAGTGAGTGAGTGAGTGAGTGAGTCAGTGAGGGCTTTGCCTTTTATTAGTATAGATATATATATATACACATACATATATATATATATATAGCAAAATACCTGCGCTTCGCAGCGGAGAAGTAGTGTGTTAAAGAAGCAATGAAAAAGAAAAGGAAACATTTTGAAAATAACGTAACATGATTGTCAATGTAATTGTTTTGTCACTGTTATGAGTGATGAGTGTTGCTGTCATATATATATATATATATATATATATATATATATATCCATACATATATACATATACACATATATATACACACACACACATATATACATACATATATACACATACATCCACATATATATACATATATCTACATATACACACATACATATACATACACACACATATATACACACAAATACATATATATATATATACACATACACACACATATATAAACATATATATACATACTGTACATATCTACATATATACATACACACACACACACACACACACACAACTATCGTATATGTTGAAGTTCTATTTAAATTTTAAATAGAAGGAATTTTTATTTAGTCGACAGAATATTATTCTTGAATAAATCAACTCAAACCTTAAATAACTTATATTTTGCTCTCCATAAAAATATATCCTGTCTAAATTATACAAGTTAGAAATAAAGTAAATGTTAAAAGAACAAACATTGAAATTTCTTTACTCTTATGTAATTTTATATAAAAAATAAACTTAAATTTTAAATATCCCAAAAGATTTTGCTCTCCATAAAAAATATATCCTGTCAAAATTATACAAATTCAAATATGAACATGGTGCATAACAAAACCTGGAAACATAAATAAAATTTTTTCTTTTCAGCAATAACAAATCAAATCATTCAGTTGTCTTTGCTCTTATGTCATTTTATCAGATTTGGAAGCCTGGCATCTTTTTTTGGCAACAAGTTCGTTTATGTTTGGTGTGAGGTTCTGTGTTGTGGAGATTCTTAGGATGGACTGCAGGTGCTCATCAGTGAGGCGACTCCTGTTTGCTGTTTGGTTAGTCTTCATCACTGAGAAGAGCTTCTCACACAGATATGTGCTACCAAACATGCACATGGTTCGAGCCGCATGTAGACGGAGCTGGAGCATTTGTGCGGGAATGAAGTGAATAAACTGTGCGGGCCGTGCAGTATCGTATTTTGCCTTCAGTGTGCCATTACACTGCACCTCAATCACCTCCATCTGAATCTGCACAGGTGCAGTTTCCACATCGACAGCAAATGGGTTGCGAAACAACTTAAAATTCTTTTTTTGTTCTTCAAAGTGACCAAAGCGCCGTATGAACTCAGTGCGCAGTGCGCTCAGTTTATGAACAAAGTGCGTATTTGGGAACACCGTAGTGTCGACTTGGTTCAACATTACTTGGCAACAGGGAAAGTGGGGCAAGTTGCACTGGTGAATTTGTGTCTCCCATAAAAGTAGCTTCACTTAAAATCAATTTGTGATTTTGCACGGGTAAAAACGTCTGCTGAAGTGTCAGATTCTTCTTTAACTCTTCTGCTTTCTGTATCTTGTGCATTGCATTCAGGTCTTTCAGGTTATCTTGATGTTTTGTCTCATAGTGCCGTTTTAGATTAAATTCTGTAATTACACCCACATTTGCTCCAGAAATGAGACACACGGGTTTACCGGCAATGTCAGTAAACATATCCTCAGCCTCCCATCGGTTTTTAAAGGCTCTATGTTCAGAATCACCTTTTCTCTTCGGCATCGTGTGGGCTAGCTTCGCAATAACTGGCAGCATCATAAGCTAGACTTGATTAACGCGGTAAGTGTTCGGCAAGGCAGCTGAAGCGCTGCATTATGGGATCTGTAGTTTATTGTGTTACCAGCGCTTCATATCCCCGGGCCATTAATAACAATAATACAGTATATAAAATGATCTCGCGGGCCGGATATAATTACACGCCGGGCCAGATGTGGCCTGCGGGCCTTGAGTTTGACACATATGGACTAAATAGAACTTGAAAATATATATTTTTTCAAATGTGATCACGCAATTCAGATAGAGTTGACGCGCACTACAGTACATCGAGCCCGCGTGCTATTGTGGTTTTGCCTGCGTGCCTCAATAAATCATCCTCCCCTCGCTCTTACTTTTTTACCGTTCATCTAATGAATACACTGAGTATGGCTTTACCAAAACAATCATTGATGGCGAATAAAGTATCCATTATTCGAGTATGTAGATCGGGGTATATATATACATATATATATACCCGCGTATCGCAGCGGAGAAGTAGTGTGTTAAAGAAGCTATGAAAAAGAAAAGGGAACATTTTAAAAATAACGTAACATGACTGTCAATATACAGTAATTGTTTCGTGAGTGTTACTGAGTGTTGCTGTCATCAAGGATTTGATTATCATTATTTCTTTCAATCAGGTTCGTATTTGTAGGATGTGTTGTGTTCAAGTTACATTCCGTGTTTGTCAATCGTTGTAAAGATGACAGGTTTCATTTATCGATTCGTTTCTTACTGCATCAATAAACAGCTCGTCTTCTTCTTTATCTGAGACCTGACACACTGCATGCATGGGTTTTTTTTTTTTTACACTGTCTTCCTTTAGCGGGACATTGACTTTTTCCACCGTGTGCTTTGTTTCCGCAGTAGCTGCATTTATGAATATGCTTGTATGTATCAGACACTTCATATTTTTTTGCTGCCTTTTCAATTGTGTAATTCGGTTTTTGTTCAGCGCTCTTTGGAACTGTTGCTTTTTGTCTGTGCACTGCGTCAGTTCTCGTGAGCCGCTCGGTGTACATGCATCGAAGTTTCCCAGCTGTGCTGGTGCCATGTCGTGCTATGTCCATGGCTGTATTTAATGTTACCGAAGTCCTGGCACTTAAAACTTTCTCTCGCAGTTTTGCTGAGTTTGTGCCAAACACCACCCTGACCATCTCATCTTCCTCTGCATAAGCACAGTCCTTCACCCGTGAATATTTAGTGGCAGTTTGCTATTGGATTGCCGCTGACGGACGGCCTTATATGGGCAGGCACTAAATTACAAATGCCAGCGGCAGCCTGTCTATGAACTTAATTTAAAGTTTAGGTTTACATCGTGCTTTGTTTCCGAAGTAGCAGAACTCATGAATATGGTTGTATATGTCACTCGCTCGCTTCTTATTGTTTCGCTGCCTTCAAAATTATATAATGCATGTTTTCTTCAGCGCTTTTTGGGGCTCTTCCTGGTTTTATACGTACTGCGTGATTACGTGGGAGGCGTGATGATGTCACACGAAACTCCGCCCCCACGGCTTTCAAGATCATCTCCATTACAGTAAATGGAGAAAAACAGCTTCCAGTTATGACCATTACGCGTAGAATTTCGAAATGAAACCTGCCCAACTTTTGTAAGGAAGCTGTAAGGAATGAACCTGCCAAATTTCAGCCTTCCACCCACACGGGAAGTTGGAGAATTAGTGATGAGTCAGTGAGTGAGTGAGTGAGTGAGTGAGTGAGTGAGTGAGTCAGTGAGGGCTTTGCCTTTTATTAGTATAGATTAATTCTGCACCATTGAAGTATAACAAATAATGTTCATCAACCACCAAGAAGCTTGTCTGAATTCGTCTGGAGGCCGTGCCGATCGTTCTGTTTTTTGGAAATCAAAATATGGTCACCCTACTCATGACATGTGCAGCTTGCACCTGGATGTCACCCATAGCAATGTGATAACAACCACTACAATAAAACTGCACACAATGGTGGCATCCATGAGAAAACAAAATGTTATCACGGGAAGATTCAAAGTATTGTTAGGACACTTAAAAGTAAATAGCTGAAATCTATAATAAAAAACACTAAGACTGAAAACAGTGATAATAGGGGTAGAAAAAATTAACTACTAAAGCAGATCATATCAGTAAAGCACAGATATGCTGTAACAGTAACCAAATAAGACAGCAGGATTAATCTGTGGTAAATCTTGACTGGAATTAAAAGGGACTGTTTGGATAAGTGTTTTGGGCTGCTACTGTAAAGACTGATAGCCTAGCCAGGGTTGATCAAGTCCATTTTGTTCTTTTTTAGTAGTACATATAAAAATGTATTTATAGTACAAATGATATTTGCAGCCAGGACGCAAGACAGAGGTAAATGGAAAGGTAAAATATTTAAACATTTAGTTTACCACTATTGAAGCTGTGGATAACATGCTGCCCATATAGAATAAGGTGAACCTACTTGGCTAAAAAGTATGTAGACAGAGGGGCACTAGTGAGTAACACCAAAGGGCACCTCTAAAACTTGATCTTACTTAGTCACGTGATTATCAAGAAAACATTTAAAAAGCCAGTATAAAATCTAAAAAAGGATGCTCAGAGGAAGAATAAAAGATATTACTTGGGAAAAATGGTGTTTCAGAAATTCTGATACTGTATGTATTTTTAACTATCTACTTAACTGAAATTTTTAACTTGAAATGTGTGTATCTTAGCAACACATATGTCAACAGAGCTGCACCAGCTTTATCCCCAGTGGGTCCAGAGACAGATGTGTGCCAGCCACAGAATTGTTTGGAGACTGCCCTGGGAGCTGTGCCAGAGGCCTCTTACAGTGTGCTTTGCAAGTTCTGCTTTGGGATGCTAAAATGAATAATTTTGCTGTTAAATTTTCACTGTCACACAAATCACTTTCTGAGAGTGGATGGGCGGTTTCAGGTGTGGCAGGCAGAAATTAAATCTTTTGCCCTTTTTTTTGTATAATTATCAAGCTGATAAATTGAAAAAGTAAGGAGGTGCTGGCTATGATTATTTCCCATAGTGGAAAGGTCAAAATCACAAAAAATCTAAATATTATATCTATTATAAAAAAAAAAATAATAAAATAATTAAAAAATAAATAAAAATTCAAAAATCAGTAAAAAAACAATAAGCCACTGGAACATTTACAAAGAGAAAAGAAAGAACAAAGAACTGAAATGAATATGGTAAATTGCAAAAAAAGTGAATGTCAGCACCAGTTTTCCACACATGCTAAATTCAAAATCCCAAATAACAAAACTATACTAGGGAAACTATAAATCCAAAATATTTAAAAGATTGAAAAACTTGACAAAAAAGGGAAGCACAAAAGGAATTTGAAGAACAGAGTGGAAAATGGAAACTAATGCCACAGCAACCATCAGTGGCCAATAGAGCATTTAAAGTAGTTCAGTCAGGTGACTCAGGTTCCAATTACTGCAACACATGAGAACAATCTACAAAAATTAAGCCACGTTCATAAGCAAAAGGCATAATACAAAGCATAAATCAACCAGAAGCAAGGAGGTTGGTGTGAATTACAGAAATAACAAAAAACAAAAATAAGAACAATACAAATCTAAAGCTCTCACAACATGAGGCAGAAAGCACAACAATATAGGCTTTATTAAAAATGTATTAATCATTTAATAATTTATTTTTTAAATTTTCACTTGCATTTGTTGATGTTTGGAATATAACAGAATATTTTTCATTAGTATTTTGTTAAATAAAGTAGTTAGAATGAATTATAATTTATTACATTTGTCATTGTTGTATTTCCTGTTCACACCACCACTTAGGGGGTCCTACGACTTGATGCAATGAAGCATTGTCAGAGGGCATGGCAATGGAAGTCACAATTTTAAAAGTTTGAATGCCATTGTTGTGTGTCCGTGTTGTGTTTGAGAAGCTGGCATCTTCTCTGGTTGACAAAGAAGGTAAATCGAGGGTAACTGGAGCTGTGTGCATAATAGTTACTGGATTGTGTGTCTGGTAGCACTAACTTATAATCGAACTTTCAATCTCTTTGAGGAACTGTTCAGGAGTTTCTAATTAATTAAAATTATTTATTTTATATCCTTATAAAAATGCACTGTTTTGGAACACTGACCTACTGTTTGCATCTCTTCACTTGCTATCGGTTCATCCTTGGTGAATAAACTACAAGATGCCCCATGGTTAGGTCACTGCAAGGTATGTGGGTGGCATGGGTCATCACAGATATCACTGCTGCTACACTTTGTAAACCAATGCCACAGTTCTAGTTGCATCCAAGATTTTGGATATTTCAGAGAGCTTTTTGCATGGTATTATAGTGAATCGCGGTATTGAAAACTTTAGTGATCTCATCTATTTTTGAGTAGTGTTAAGGTTTAGATAACTTTTGATCATCTCCTGGGGCCTCGTGTATAAACGGTGCATACACATAAAAATGTTGCGTACGCCCATTTCCACGCTTACTTCAAGATGTATTAAAAACTAAACATGGTGTAAAGCCACACACATTTTCATGGCAGCTTCCCCCCTTGTATATGCACTTTTCTGCTCAGTTTTGCAAACTGGGGCCACCCAGCGTCAAAGCAGTGCTACTGCTTCTGTGTACTTTCCCTTTCTGTTTTCAGATTTGCATCAATGACACAGGAATTACCAAATACACTGAAAATTAATTGCATATCATTAACAAGTTTAATTCACTTGATTGTAATCATTTTTTAACATAATAATGGTTCATGGAATTTGCCAAACTATTCTAACTACCTTAGCTGCATTAGCTTTGTTAGAAGTCATTGCAAATGGAAGAATTAGAAGAGAGCACATATTTATAGGTAATGATGACTGGCTTCTAAGTTGATTTCGATTTCCAACAGCTCTCCTCTTGGAACTGTGTACTGAAGTGGAGCTGGCTTTAGAAAGGCTGACAATTGCTCTATCTGCTCCTTTGCAAGTTCTGTCCATCCTCTGGTTTTTAGCCACAGAAGCTTTTCAACAGGAACTTGCTGACTGATCGAGTATTTCAAAAACATCACTGAGTTGCACCATGCCAGTAGTATAGGATGGTATTATCCGCTTTTCATCCAGATATATAAGATTTCTTTACACTCTAGTTGAACTAGGTTGAACATCAAAGCACAATTCGCAGCAGTGTTCCGTTTTCAAATGTAATCAGAGTGGCCAACTGCACGCACATTGCTATTGCAACGGTGCTGGGCAAGTTACATCAGCTAAGGATGAATCACCAAAAGAATGAGCTAGCATTACATCATCTATAGCAGGGGAGACTATAAAAATGGCAGCTCTGCACAGTCGCAGATGCTTTTTCCAACTAGTACAGCAAAGACAGAGCAGAAAATCGATTTGTTATGGGGCCTGGCACCAACGCTACACCATAAAGGCACCTTCAGAGAATGAATTTGCTTATTTAAATAGAAAGCATTTCCACTCTATTAATGTGCTACTCTGTAGTTCACAGAAAGTGTGTCACATTGTGTAAGAGTGTAGCATGCCTCATAATGTGGCACACAATCTTGGCTTGACCATACCTGAGGAGATGCACTATGATGAATCTGACCCTAACCCACCAAATGATAAGCCAAATCAGACTGCATTACAACTTCATTTGAATGTAACTAGCATAATGTAAAAACAGGTAATCAGATGCATCTTATTTTTTGCAGATTATTTTTTAACCAATTCATTTAATTTGTGGTTAATATCACATAGTACATCCCTTATATTCCTTAGTTCATTGACCACATCTCTTTCAGTATCCACTATTGCATTTTGTGACTCCAGAAGAGTGTCCATCAGCACACAGCCAGATGGTCACAGTAGCACCATCACCACGTGGATTCGACTCCTCGGGAAGTGGGGCCAGCTTTTGTAATATTGTCTTAAACAGAGTAAACAAACGGTGGGCTGCAACTCACTTTTCATATTGGCATAGATCTCTGACCACTTCTTTTTGATTTCGGGTACTGTGTGGCTTTCTGAACTTGAACTTTTGAGTGTCTCCACCACAGTGTATCATCTTGTCAGTTTTCCTTTGTTGTTTATACCACTGTTTAAGCCAATGAATAGAATGTTTTTCCTTGCCTCCACTTTGCATGTGCTGAAATTCCTTTTTTCCACGTGCTTTTGCTATTGTCTTTTCACAGGACACTGAAGGAAATGAATATTGATTTGCATATTAATATATGCAAAACTCTGGGAGGAGTTGGGGTGGGACGGCAGATGCGTACATGTGCGTTACATTTCACTCTAACCAGGACTTATGGAATGGAAATGCAAGGTTATGTGCATCCAATTTTTTTTGTGCGTACGCACATTTCCACTTTTGTCCGTACACCATGTTTTGCTATGAATTCTACGTACGCCATTATATTTGAGGCCCCTGGTTCCTTAAAAATACAAGAATTTCACAAACTCCTGCCAGTACAGATAGGGTTTTTCTTTAATACTTCTCTTTTCTGTCAAGGTAATTGAAATAAAATTAATCTTCAGGATGGAAAGTTGCACTTGTTTTGGTGTTGCAAACCTATGAACCCATACTTCACCATTTTGGCCACCAGCTTTCAATTGCCTTCACACAGACATTGGATTTACCTTAGCAAAAGGCTAAAACCTCATTCCTCACAGTTATGAAAGCCAGGCATGGCTGGGTGTATAGAATTTAGATTTTTGTTCAAGAAAGGTAAATTAGTTGGAAAATATGTAGACTTTAAACAGGAAATTATAACTAGCAAACCAAAACTGATTATTGAAACCCAAACACCAAACAAAAGTTAAACTTAAAAAAAAGCCAAAGGTCCTCAAACCAACTTTTGTTATTAAAATTATCGCTAATTTACTTTATTTTCCTTTTTTAAAATTTATCCAGTGCTTAGATTGGTACACAACATATTGTTTACCAATAGCTTAAACTAGCCGAGTGTGACTGGTAACAGGCTTAGCAACGGTATACACAGAAATTCAAAACCACCCAAAAACAGACTATAGAAGGACATTGTCAAAATAACAGTAACATTAATAAACAAATCAAAATAACCAAACAAAAATTCCAAAGATCAAATGAATTGAATAAGCAGTGTCAAAAACATATATTCATCGAACTCGCAGCCCCCATCATTATCTGCAAAAGCTGGAGTCTCATCTTCATATAGCCAGGATGCAGCTCCTTGACCCTTAATATGATTAGATTATTAGCGTGCCCTAGAGGGCTACATTTATGAGTATGCAAGAAGATGTGGAGCCACCAATCATCTGGGGATTTCATCAAATAGGCTCTACATATAACAGAGAACAAAGAGGTATTAAGACAAAGGAAGATAATGTTTGTTGGCATAACAATGTATAGCAGCAATTATATGTTTATGAGTTACACCAAAAAATCAAAATGAAACAGGGATCTAACTAGTTCTGTCTTTTTTGTTTGTTTGTTTCTTTGTTTCAACAAGCGTATTCTTTCACATCCAATTGAAGTCACTTCCTCTGTCTGAGCAAGCAGTCAAATCACGATCACTGGTGCTATCATTTGCTCTGTTTCTCCTTAGGTTGAAGAGGTTCTGTGTCTTTCCTGCTGCACACATCACAAATTGTTTTGCTTGTGCTGCATGGATGGCGAGACCACTAGGGTGTACTGAGATGTCCTAGCTGTAGACCACAGTTTCAGTCTGGGAGGGCTGCAGTTGTTTGAGGTTTTTGTTCGATTGTGAACGCTTAATTAGAAACTGATCCTTGCTAATAAAAGACCTTGTTGTCTAGTTTTATGGCTTGTTAATGTTTTCAGTCTCCCATGTCAGGTCATTCTTATATTGTAGATCAATCCATTATGGGGATTTCATCTAAAGTCTTTGGTTTTTCTTCCACTTCTTGTGAAATATTTACTTAATATACTTAAACTAAAACTTAAACTGGACAAAGTCACATGGTTTCATTTGCATCTCATTGTTAACGGGCAGCTGGTTAAGAAAACAAGAAACAATTTTAAATAGAGAATGCTGCAGTGAATTAAAATTAACTACAAAAATATTGATCCTGCCATAACTGCTTTTCCAATAAAAGTGCTGAAAAACAAGCAAGTCAAAGCAGGAAGGAGAAATACTTCTATTTGCTTTATTTGCTGCTTCAGCACATGCAAGAATGATAGCACCACTTTTATTTAAAATGCAGTATAATACCTGGATGCATTATCTTTCTACAAAAGTTTAGTGTTAATAACTTACTGTAAACACAGAAATAGATATTTTCATTGGTGTGTACAAAATGTATTATTGTGAAAGCTACATTTAAGTTCCCAGCTGTAATGGGACATGTATAGTACCTAAAGATCATTGTGTGTGTAACCAGAATTGATAAACAACTATTTAATAATTGTGATTTGTGAACCTAATGCAGTTGAAAGTTCTTTCAAGCAGGGATTTTGGTTGAATAAAGCAGGTCTGACCTTTCACTTTCACGCAGAGGCCATGAGTAAACAGAGCAGGTGCTATTTGGGTCTTAGAAGAGCACAGTCCGTATTTAACATAGCTCAAATGGTAGTTACCAATACCTGGCAAATTTCACAAAAAGATCACTGAATACGCAAAATGTGTGATTAGTTAATGGTGAGGAAGATTCTAGAAGCCAGAAGGCATCTGCAAGGAACATTCCTCCTGAACTTTGCCAAACCTGAATGCACCATCATCGGCATTCCCCACTGAAGAACTGAACGATAATTCTACTGCTCCAATGGCTCATCTATGGCCTCTATACTACATTATATATTGGAAGTGAAAGCTACATTTTAAAGCAAGTTAAATATATATATATATATATATATATATATATATATATATATATATATATATATATATATATATATATTTCTGTACCATATTTCTCTTCTCTGATTATTTCTTCCATGGTTCTGAAGGGGTATATTTACAGATTCAGATATGGCCTACATTTCTTTAAAGAGCAAAATCCCAGGGAGAAAGCACCTACTGCTGGAGACAGTGAGCTAGGAGTCTAGGGGATGAAATGTGAGCTGAAAGATGGAGTCAAAAGGAGTAGTGAAAGTTTAATCAGAGAGCATTCAAATGAACAGAGCCAAGTAACAAGGAGAGATCAGGTCAAAGTTGAAAACACAGTTCTAACACAAGGGTCTACTTAGAATAAAAATTACATCTAAAAAGTTCAAAGTTTTTGTATCCACCAAAATAAGGCAATGTATGATCATTATGATATTTATACAGTGGAACCTTGGCTCACGACCATAATTCGTTCCAAACCTCTGGTCATAAACCGATTTGGTCGTGAACCGAAGCAATTTCCCCCATAGGATTGTATGTAAATACAATTAATCCGTTCCAGACCGTACGAACTGTATGTAAATATATTTTTTTAAAGATTTTTAAGCACAAATATAGTTAATTACACCATAGAATGCACAGTGTAATAGTAAACTAATGTAAAAACATTGAATAACACTGACACAAACACCCAGGCTCCCTGCTCAGCTGCAAGCGCAGGCTCGCTCATTCTCAGCTGCACGCGCCTTCTCTCTCCAGCATGCGAGCCCGCGCTCTCTCTCTCTCTCTCTCTCCAGCACGCAAGCCCACACACTCTCTCTCTCTCGCTCCAGCACACGCTCTCTCTCTCTCTCTCTCTCTCTGTAACACTGCAGCAGTTCGCGCTATAAGCATTTTTTTTAATGAGTTTTAAGCACAGGGGGAAAAAAGGAACATTTGAACAAATCTGAACTTTATTTAAAAACCAACCACAAGCAACCAAGAAAGTAACATTACAGGAGTTCGCACTATAGCCTTGCAAGCTGATCACTGTATAAACACTTTTTTTAATTAGTTTTAAGCACAGGGGAAAAAAAATGAACATTTGTAAAAAGTGAAAAGTAACACTGCAACAATTCACGCTACGAACCGAAAAATGAACACTTGAAAAATCCGTAATACAAAAACCATAAACCACCAAGAAAACTAACCTTGCATGAGTTGAGTTCTGGCATGAAGTGAGGAGGAACTGGGTAGAGAGGAGGTTACAGTTTTGAGGGAGAATCTGGCTCCGCGATGGAGGGATGTTTTCCTCCAGGTGTTTTCTCTCTTGTGATTTCTTGGGTTTCTGGTGTTTTTAGCTGTTTAGCTGGTGGGAGCGAAAGCCTCATGCAGCCATTCCAAAAACAAAGTCCTTGTGACCTAACCCTTCGTATTTGCCCTCCACATTACTGGCAGTCTGGCTTTGTTTACATTGTGCTGCTTGAAAACACGAGGGTTCTCAAATTGGTAAATGAGTAAACTGGTAAACAGTTCTTCCACCTCTTCCAGCACTTGAAGCCTCTGCCTGGTTAACGCTGTAACTCCTTTTGCAACATCAGCTGCTTTAATAGATTCTTTCTGCTTTAGAATAGTCGAAATCGTAGGTTTTGACTTCTTGTACTCGGCGGCAAGATCAGTAACATGATCGCCAAACTCATACTTTTCAATAATTTCTTTCTTTACTTCGATTTCAATTTTCTGCAAAACTTTCTTCTCACCACTCTTCACTTGCTTAGAAGCCATGGTTAACTGCAAAAGCACACGAAATACTGTAGAGCACAAAGAGATCACAGGTAAAACACGCACGTCTGACTGAGAACAATGAACAGGGAGCGGCTCAACACGTGCTTAAATACAGTAATCGGCGCGTACAAACCGGAAGGGAAATAAAATAGAGCACAAAGAGTTCACAGGGAAAGCATGCACGCACGTGCAAGCACGCACGTCTGACCGAGAACAATGCAACACGTGCGGAAATCATCAGCGCGCACAAACCGAAAGGGAAACTGGCTTGTTCGTATACAGTACCGAATGTGTGGTCGTGAACCGAGGCAAAAGTTTGGCGAACTTTTTGGTCGTAAACCGAGTTGTACGTGTACCGAGACGTTTGTGAAGCGAGGTTCCACTGTACTGTCATTTCCCATGATGTAATCAGTGCGATAATAACTCAGCCAGGCCCCAGACACTACATGCTGGCTTCTCCTGAAAACAAAACAAAATTTTCACTAATCAATTAAAAAGCTCCACAAGAGGGAGGATAAATGCCAGCCTGAAGCCTGCGCACTAAAATGGCAAGAAAGGATCTTTATAAATAAAAGATTTATTTATATAAAAAATTATAGAAAAATACAGGAACATTGTAAATTTAACAGGTGAACAATTCAAAGCTGTTGCATTAATAAGGGAAAATATGTGGACTCACTTGAAAGAATGAAATAAACCTTAGAAATCAAATCCTCAAATGTAAAAACTCCAATTTATTCAAAATCACACAATTGAAAATAGTAATTTACCCACACAATATAAAATTTAAGGAGATTTAATGGATACCATAGCTAAATAATTGTTTCTAGAAAACTAATAAGTTGTTCTACTGGACAGGAGTACTGGTTGTTGTGATGTTTGGACCCACATTCCAAAATGAGACAAGGGAACTGTATAAACTTCTGGTTCAAAGAACAAAAATGAATTTCTTATAGCTATAATTTTGTTCAAAAAAGGATTTATAAAAACAGTAAGTGATTTCAAATGTGGTGTAGAAAATATTACACGTGACCTCAAAACCATATCTTCATAGATAAAATCCAGAAACCAAGAGTAGAGTAAAATACCCTTAAACAAAAAGAAGTAATATTGCAAATCCTAGAGATCCAAGAAAGATGTGCCAGACAACATGAACGTTACTTAATGTTTAAGTGCAGGCTTGAGGCATCTGTGACCTTTAAATAAGCACCTGCAAGTGCAAATGCAATTTCAGAGGGCCTCACCCCCTTTGGCTTAACAGACAAAGAACATAAAAAATGACAATTTGAATTGACGATGAAAATTACAAAATGATTGAAAATGAAGAAAATATAAAAGTACAAAAAATTAACAACAACATGCTGATAGGTTATTAGGTTACAATAAACAACAAAATAAGCAAACAAAAATAAAAGAAGTTAAAACTATGTATACAAATCCCTGGTAAAGATATAATACTGGAACATTATAGTTGTGTTCGATTACTTAACACATTCCCCTCTATTAGGAATTCCCAATCAGTGGCATTTAACTAGCATAATAGCATTATGCATTTCATTCAGTGATGTCAATGAAGATTAAGCACAAAATCATTTAAATTCAGCATTCAATTGCACCTCATATACAGTAAACATACCACAGTTCTAACTCGAACATTTATTATCTCCATGATGAGCAAATCCACTTTTCCCCATACAAAATTCATTTGACGTATGATAAATACTGTACCTACTGCATAGTGGATGGCCATTGCCTCATTATCAAGACAGTGTATGAAATAAAGACTGGTGACAAGAATGTTGCACACTTGTCAGTGAGTTTAGGTAACTGATAACTCTGGATGTCAAAAGAACATGATATCTAAGATATGTATAAAAGAAGTTTAAAAAAATCCATCATTATTCTCTGCAAGAATCCCTAAAAGTCTCTAATGTTAGGTTAAGGAAACACAAACTTATTACAAAGGCCATGTTGATCTCCACACATTCCTAAGTAGGCAGGAATGAGTGCCTGCTTGAAATAACCTACCTCCTAAAGAGCCATCAAAACACCACAAGGCGGAATTGATAACAATAGAATTGTAAAAACAAAAGGCATACAGCATAGAGATTAAATCAAAAAGAAAGTAGGGTTTGCTGAAAAGAGTAAAAGAATTTCTTGTTCATTTGGTGTCTGGTTTTTAAATATAATACAGCAGAGGTTCTCAACCTCTGGGGCGGGCCCCCCTAGGTGGGCGCGAAGATGTGAAAAAAAGAAAACAAGAATCAAAAATATGAAAAAAACATATGTTGAAACCAAAACAAATTAACTTAAACTACATTCTGATACTAGAACAATAAATACAGAGTTAGATAAATAAAAGAGTTAGATAAGATAAAAGATAAGTAGATATAATAAAATATGCATCTACATTTCAAAAAAATGTTAGGAGGAACGCGATTAAAACTGTTATGGAAACTCGGGTCACAAATACTTAAAGGTTGAGAAATGCTGTAATATAGGTATAGACTAAAAAAATAATTTTGATTATTCCATTTGAGTCTTATATATTTTTGGGTGCTTAATTCAAAAAGTAAAAATGTTTGTCTCCATCACATAGCATTTTTTTATAAAACACATTTTGACCTCTCAGTTATAGTTTTTATGTATTGTTTTCTCACTATAATTAATTAAATATCAATATTTTTTTAATTTGAATTTAATATTTTAAAATCTATGCATAAAGCAGGACAGCTATTTTATTCAATAATAAGGTCAGAATATAGTAGGAATTGAAAACGGTGATGAGTCATGGCAGCCAGTAGCAGCATGTGAAGCCGTCAGAATGTACAAAATTTCCATGTTTTGACTGTGAGTGGGACAGCAGAGATAAGAACTTACATTGGGTTCAGAGGGAATAGCCATTATCTATTTTGCAAGTATAAGCGGAAATAGTCAGCCTCCTTTTTCCATAATTGGTACTGAACATTTACAGAAATGAGGCTCATGGCAAGTAGCCTTTGGGATGATAAGTGTTTTTCCAATTCTCAAATTCTTAGGGAGTACCACCAATTTTCTTATATAAAGTATACATAGTTTCTTGATTTGCAATGCAAGATGTTCATTTTTATTGTGCTATCCAATCACCTAATATGAAAAGTACCACCTAACTTTTAGGTTCTTTTCTTAATGATGGATAGGAAGAAATGTTGAAATGAGTTATGCAGCTGTTGGCCTGTAACATCTTACCCATACCACTAGCTGTCTTACACCTTGCATGGTCAGACATTGAAAATTCCAGTGGCAGGCTGCTTGCTATCTGAGGCTGTCTTTTATTTCCAAACCTTTTCTTCAGCTGAATTTTAACATCAAGTGGCCTCAAGGGACTGCAGCTACACAAGGAATGGACAATCCAGCTTCCCAGCTGTACTAGTAATAATTAGATAAGATTATTGACGTTTCGGTTTTTACTTGTACATTATTTTTGTTTGCATTAAAACAATTAACAGCATGTATAAGGTAGACCTAATCATTATCCCCTTAGTGCTTTAAATCTTCATCAAGTCCAAGCAGAAATCATAAGATGCTGATGATCATTCCACTCCCACTCTTCAAGGTTATTTGCTCTTAAACAAAGGAAGGATGTAACATGAGAAAGAGAGATACAGAACTTTTTGGTAGATTTTAAAACAGTGGCAGAAAGAGAGGAGGAAGGATATCTCCTCCATTATCAGGTGCCTCCTTCTCACCCTAAAAGCAGCAAACACACACCGATACCAGAGCTGATTGACATTATTTTATTGCAGTTTTTTTACAGCACAGTGAATGCTTTGGGCACTGTTATCAGAAGGCTCAAGGTCGGTTTGTTGAGACCCCCAGCTCAGTAAGCAAAACTACAAAGTAATTAACAAAAAAACTCTGAAGCCCAGCTTTGTATTTCATCATCCCCTGCATGCACTACACATCTGTTCAGCTTGAGAAGACCTGAGACTAGAAGACAGGCCTCTTACCTGAACAGTTTAAAATGTTTCCTGTACACACAGAATCTTAATGAAAAGAAAGAACTGGTCTCATCTTGGACGATAGGGTGATGCAGTGGTAGAGCTGCTGCCTCACAACAAGGAGGCCTGGCTTCACATTCTAGGATCTCCTTGGGTTTCCTTGGGGTGTTTTGTTTTCCTCCCGCAGTCTAAAGACATTCAGGTTAGGAAGATTTCCAATGTTATTAAATAGGCCCTTGTGTATATGCATGTTTACCCAGCAGTGGGCTGGCACTTTGTCCCGGGGTTCTTCCTGCCTTGCACCCTATGCTTGCTGGGATAGGCTTCAGCTTCCTCCAGACCTTGCTCAGGATAAAGCAAGTTTAGAAAATGGATGGATGGTCTCATCCTCAAGGATCATCGATTAAGAACAACATGTATGACTCTTCAGGAAATTTTACATGAGTAGATAAAATCCACCCGTACATCTATCCTCCTAGCCAGTTTATCCAGGGCAGGTTTGTGGGGCAGTTGGAGCCTATCCCAGAAAGCAATGGGGCCTAGGCAGGAACAACACCTGGGCAGAGTGCCAGCCCTGATTTAATTTTGTTCCTGAAATATTTTAATATATAAGTCAGTTCTCATTTATTTTGAGCTCTCTTCTATGTTAGCCATATTCCTCATATCCTTAATAGTACCATCTTTATTAGAAAAGTAAAAGCCTTATAATCACTTCATTTACAATTATGATAAACTGTGTCTATCTGTATTGTATAATAAAAGTAATATTACCTTGCATTCACCATTTGCCTGGCCCTACACTTAATCAAACAACAAACCTAAAGAATCTCTTGATTACTTCTTCATAATATCAGAATTTGTTTATATCTAAGGGGCATAACATTTTCAAAGATAATTTCAGGAACTTAACCACATTTTAATATATTCAATATATTATTGTGTTTAAAACAAGTAATTTCATGGCATGACTCTACACCATGAAAGGCTACAGAAAACTAACCTAAATCATCCCGACAGAATACAACTTTAGGAAATTTATTTATAATTAGAACTCTACACAGTTTGAAGAATTTCAAATCAAGGTGCTGATAAAAAAATGAAACCTCCAGCTTTATTTTAATACAGTTTTAATCACTGAACAATTGCCTTAAGTGAAATTATAAAATAGAGGAGCTGCCAGTTCAGGTAATCTGTTTAATTATGTGAGTTCTGTAGGTTGGCACTATTTCTTTACATTTCCTTGTCCTTCTGCCAGTCCTTTAGTAAAGTAAAGCTGGTCATGCACTGTAATTTTATTTATTTATTCATTTATTTATTTATTGTTTTGGTTGTGCGATCTAATTTAATTTTTTGTTTTACCTGATCTAATAGTATTACCGAGCTAAGCAGCTTTACAGCAGAATCTATAATTATGGATTAAGAAAATTCTTCCTTTTGTTACAGTGACTGTGATGATGATAACTTCGGGGTTACTAATTCATCTCAAACCATAGCTGTACTGTATTCTCTCTTTCATTGCAGACACATCCAGAGGTGCAACATACTGTAAGATCAGTGCTGATGCCGATTCTTTCTTGGAAAAGCCGTATTTCCTCTTCTACCAGCACATCTAGCTGCTGAGAAATTCTTCCTGTGCTCCACACAATTTGTAGCCAACTGGCTAGCAACTTAAGATTTACTGTATCTAAGCTGTGTACAACATACATATTAAGTTGTGCTGCTAATTTACTGCATTCTTTCCAGCGTCTATAATCCTTGAAGTTGTATGTTTTATTTATTTATTGGTACTACTAATTGTTGCCTGTTCAAGCACCTCTTTCACTATCCCTTACTTTACTCTAAGATACCTGCATAGTAATTAAAGATGAAATAATTTGATAAAGGTATACACTTTATGACTAAAATTTTGTGGGCACCTGAAAATCGCTACTATATGATCTTGTTTGACATTCCATTCCAAAACTACTAGAATTAAAATGGAGTTGGCCCTCCATTTGTGGCTATAACAGCCTCCACTCTTCCGAGAAGCATTTTATACAAGATATTGGAGTGAATCTGTGGAAATCTGTACCCATTCAGACAAAAGAGCATTTGTGAGGTCTTGTATTGATGCTGGAGGAAAAAACCTGACAGGCAGTCAGCATTAGAGTGCCAAATAGTGAAGAGTGATTCATCACTCCAGAGAACACCAGAGTCCAACGGCATAGTTTGGAACCCTGTTGTGAGTGATGCACCAGAGGATAGATGATTTTTATGTGATTTGCCCTTCAGTAATCTCATTAATAAGCTTCATTAATCTCACTCGATCCAATATTTTGAAATATTTGTCCCCTTACTCTCCAAGTCATAACCTCAGATCTTCAGATCAAGGTCTGCTTATAATTCCAAGCCCAAACATGAAAACAAGTGTTGAGGCAACTTTTTACTGTTATGCATTTAAAATCTGGAATACTTTACCAATAGAAATTCTTCAGGCTAATACTGTAGGACAACTTAAAAAACTGCAAAATTATAATTTTCCTCTGGATTCTGCAATTCCCCACTGCTCTGTACTTTTCTCTGTTGTCTTTTTCCGGTTAATATGTAATGGCAAACTGAGGTACCATGCTTCCCCCTGCATTTATGGATTGAATGGCATGGCCAGAACCATGAGGATTGATTTAGAACATCTATGCTAGGTAGAATGCCCAGTCTTTTGCCCCTGCAGATTTTTTTTTCTTTCCTTCTGGCCATCCGACTTTACCTTTTTCTTTGTTACATACTGTATCATATTATTGCCTGATCTTATTTGTTTATGTTTTATATTAACTTCCTTTTATTTAATTTTGTAAAGCACTTTGAGCTACATTGTTTGTATGAAAACGTGCTATATAAATAAATACTGCTGTTGTTGTTACTGTTCAGCACCACCCACTCTGTAAGTATATGTGGTCTGGCACTGTGTAGCTGAACTGTTGTTGCTTCTGGACGCTTCCAGTTAACAATAATAACACTTAAAGTTGACCACTGACAGATCTAGCAGTACAGAAATTTCACAAACTGACTTGTGATTAAGGTGGCATCCTATAACAGTGCCACGTTTAAAGTCACTGAGCTCTTCAATACAACCTAATGTTTGTCAATAAAGATTGCAACACTATGTACTTGATTGTATGTACCTCTTAACAATGGTTGCAGATGAAACACCTCAATAATTTGGAGGGATGTCCACATTCCTTTGGCCATATAGAGTACAGTATCTGTGCACTGGGCATCTTTAGCTCTGCTGTAAAATGACACAGTGGACAGAGCACAGCTTTCACAGTTGTTATTAGAACAGCAAATACTAGCTTTGTATGATAAAAGAATTTGCATTAACCTCCTTGGCGTTAACCCCAAGTTATACAATTACGGTTAAACCATTAATATGGTTTATAGTGTTAAGCCCAAATAACTCTCAGAGCAGTACCCTGCTAACATCTAGTAGATGAAATAACATCATGCTGTAAAAAAACCCTGACTACGTCTATGTGTTCTGCCCCTTTATGGTAACTCTATGGTATCTCATCAATATTCATGAGTGGCTGACCCCACCCCTTCCGGTCCCCACTCCATAAATCCTGATGCTGCTGGGAGGAGGTGTTCAGACTTGCATTGAACCTAACACACAGCTCCATCCTGACTGCCTTTCTGTCATCTAGCCTGGCGGCAACCTTGATTTGAAGCTTTTTATGTTGGCGCGCATAGCAGCCCTAATTTTTGTTGAATTAAGAAATTAAATAATTTGGTTGGAATTAAATGGGGATGATTTTTGGGCTGCCATATTTTTACAGTGGTGACTTGCAGTTTCTTTACTTGACCACAATATATAAATACAAATTTATTGATAGAGAGAGAATTTTTTTTCAAAAGATATTTTTTTGTTTCATCTTTTATTAGTTAGTTTTTGATTTTATTTCTTACTTTTTATTTAGTTTTTCACCATTTTCTGATTTTAAGTTTTATTTATTCTGTATTTATTATTTTTTTAGCCCCCGTGACCCTGTAGTTAGGATATAGCGGGTTGGATAATGTATGTATGTTTTTTTAGCATTTATTTACAGTAGATTTAGTTTTTTTGCCATTTAATAATTTAGTTTTTCATTTATTTTGTTTAGTTTTAGTTTTTTAGCAATTAACTTTTAGTTATTGTTACATTTCATTAGTTTTATTTTACTCACCAAAAATGTCCACGAGGATGCAGCTTTGCGAGTCTAAATCAGTTTTCTATATAGTTGTCAAATTGTATAGCATTCATGTTGTACCTTTCAACTTAATCCGTATAATTTGAATATCTGTGACAACAGAACTCCAGATTCTCCTGATAATGTGATCATTCAAGGCTTCCAGTATATTTAAAAAATGGAAAATCAAATAACAAGTGTGCTCTCATGTCATTTGTTGGCTTAACCTGCAACAAGTCTAAACGTTTTTTTAATTACAAAAATGTCTTTTTTGTAATAGCAACATCTCAATATGCAAAACCTGGGGATCTCCCTGTGAGCCAAAACTGGGCGGATGTCACTTAACTGCACATGTGGAATAAATATATTTTTGCAACTGAGAGACCTTAACAACACACTTCTAATATCCAGCTATTCAAAAATGTTGTACACACTCAGTCCACATATGCATAGAGAGAACATGCAAAGTCCATAAGACTCTGATCAGGCTAGCAACCAAACTTGAACTCATGGCACTGTGTAATAATAACAATAATAATTTATAAAGCACCTTTCAAATGCTTAAACATGCTTCACAGATAGTCAAGTAATTATATTAATAACACAGGATTTAAACTAATATCAACATTAATAAATATTTGAAATTCAAAGTTTTGAATTAGGTTAAGGAACAAACAGATAAAAAGAAGAAAGCCATGAACAAATAACACAATTTTTGTACCCTTAATAGAAATATACAAGTTGATTTTACAGTCACCCACGATGATAAGGATAAGAAGAAATGAATAGGATAAGAGTGGATGTCCTTGTCATTTTTAAAGCCATACACTGGATGGACATGGACCACTCAAAGGCTACTTGATTGCTAGACCTCTGTGCTGTTGCAAAGTAGCCATTCATAGGGAGATCCCCTGTTAAAAACTGCAATAGTGTGCCATTCTAAATATTTTGAGATTATTGCAGTCCATCTATTTGCTATCTATGAAGCATTTAACATAGAGAAGTTCATCATGATAGTGAGGCAGAAATGTGGCCTGTGATACTGCACAGCCAAAATTAAAACATCAGTATCAATAGAGTAATTAAATCTGAATGTATAAGTTGTAAAACGTTGGCTCGGTTGATAACATTGACTGTTTGCTATGCAACTGGTTAATCTGCCAGTGTAAAAGTATTGTCAATAAACAAGCAATATCTGTGGGAAGTAAGGTTAAATGGCTGAAATTTGTACCTTAACTGGCATATAAAGATAAAATGTTTTTTCCTGTCTAAATACTGACTAAATCTGAAGAGTTGGGGTGGCTATTTGAATTTGACAAATCTTCCATGACTCTAATTTACAAACTATTTAGCTACATATGTTACATATGGTATGTTTTAATTTAAGTGCCTTTTCATTGAAATTTAGTGAACAATGCTTGTCATTCACTGTGGGCTGAGCTTCTGTGACTGATGGTCAGTTTTGGCCAATGAAATCCACAGAATAAGTCATTGGCAAGTGATGAGGTGTTGGTATTCGCTGTCAGTTCTAGAAGGAAAAGCTGACTGATGCTTGCATGTACAGTATTTTATGCACAAAGCCTAGTGTGGTGAAAAACTAGTTTTGTTTTAATTTTTATTTTCCTGTTTTCATTTAGTTCTAGTTTTTAGACAGTTTTTTATTTGTATTTTAATTTTAGTTAATGGAATGGTTATTTCTTTTTAGTTTAGTTAACGGAAATAACACAGCGATATATATATATATATATATATATATATATATATATATATATATGTTGTGACGCATGAGTCCTTGTCTTGCACCCCAAAACACGAGGCTGAGTCTCAGTACTTTAGCAAAACCAGCTTTATTCAGCTTGAAACAGGAACAGCAGGGTTATTTATTGTGGCGGGATCTACCACTCTCTTATACACAGCCACAGCAATCAGGCAGGGTCATGGCCAGGTTAGTGGCGCAGTAATCCTGTTCCATGCCTTTCTAATGCTCCTTGCATCACCCATCAGCGGCAAGCATTTATACTGCGACCACAATCGACTTGGATTTGTTTTAGCTATGAGCCGCTTCCACGTTAGGAGCCTGCGGTCGCCCCGGCAACTGATAAACTGTCTTTCATAGATGCGGCTATCATGCTTCGGGACTTTCTTGGGCGTGTCGTCCCATTTGGGGGAGTTACAAATGAGTTTAGAAACCTTAATCCCCCCATTAGATTTGTCCACACTGATGCAGGCAAAGCGACCATCTAAGCCAGCCTCGGCTAGGCAGAAGAGAACATCAGCATTGGTGTGTGCAGCCCTGGGACGGTGGCAAACATCAAAAGGAAAAGCTTGCAAAGTGATAGACCACCGGGTGAGCAGGGCGTTCATATACTTCTGTTTGTACCGCCATTGCAGTCAGGAGTGTCAGTCACCAGGGTAAACCGTTGTTCCCCAGAGATAGTAACGGAGTGCTTCCACAGCCCACTTAATCATAAAACAGTCCTTTTCAATAGTCAAATAATTATGCTCCCTGGGTAGCAGCTTTCTGCTGAGAAAGGTGATGGGGTGTTCATTCTCCTCAAAACATTGTGAGAACACTGCTTCTAAACCGAAAGCGCCAGCATCTGTTTGCAAAATAAATTCCTTTGAAACGTCTGGATTGCGCAAAACCGGGAATGATGATAAAGCAGCTTTTAGGTCCTCAAAAGCTCTCTCACAAGCGTTGGTCCAGACAACACTACGATTTTTCAGCCCTTTGTCAAGTCAGTGAGGGAGGCAGCCCGATGCACAAAATTGGGAATGAACCACTATCTATATAAATATATATATATACAGTATATATATGCTATATATATAAATGTGGGAGGCATGATGTCGCAGTGGGTAGCGCTGCTGCCTCGCAGTTAGGAGACCCAGGTTCGCTTCCCAGGTCCTCCCTGTGTGGAGTTTGCATGTTCTCCCCGTGTCTTTGTGGGTTTCCTCCAGGTACTCCTGTTTCCTCTCACAGTCCAGACATGCAGGTTAGGTGCATTGGCGATTCTAAATTGTCCCTAGTGTGTGCTTGGTGTGTGGGTGTGTGTGCCCTGCGGTGGGCTGGCACCCTGCCCAGGGTTTGTTTCCTGCCTTGCGCCCTGTGTTGGTTGGGATTGGCTCTTGTGACCCTATAGTTAGGATATAGCGGGTTGGATAATGGATGGATGGATGGATATATAAATATATATATATATATATATATATATATATATATATATACACACACACACACACACACACACACACACACGGTATGTCCAAAAAGAAATAAAACTTCTTAAATAGGGTGCCAAAGGTCCAACATAGCAAACTTATAATTTTCCACAGATTCAGTGACTTGGACATGCTGTGCTGACATGTACTTTTCAATCTCCTTTTTCTCAGAGTTCCTTAGACAGTTCTTATGTTGTTATTTTGTAGGTTAGGCCACCATCCTGACAAGATGGACCTATCAAATAAGGGGTATTTATACAATGTTCAACTGAAATTACAGGCAGGTCATCTCCATTGAACTAATTCTTGGACTTCTAAAACAAATGTGCTGCACGACCGATGATTTAAGTGTGTCATATTAAAAGGGGTGAATACTTATAAGATCAATTATTTTGTATTTAATATTTGTAATTAATAGCATTGAAAAGTGATATAAATTATAGACAGTCTATGTTAATCACAAAAGCCTAATTAAATCCTCTGTGATTCAATAACATTTCATAAATTCCAAGGGAATGAATACTTTTTAAAGGCACTGTATGCATGCTTATGAATTGACTACAGCAGTTGGACTTAGGGGTGTCTTTTATGATGAGACGTTCCTCTCCAGTAGAAGCGCTGCCTTTATTTTCATGCCCCCGCAGCGGGAATCGGTTTAAAGGCTGAACAATAATGAATTCAAATGAATTGCCTTAAGGTAATTTGAATCGATGACTCTGGGACTGGAAGCCCTTTGAGACATGCATAAAGAGACACACATAAACAAAAACAACCAGCCATGTTGTATTTTTCTTTTTTGTTTCCATTTAGAATAGCATGAGTATTATATATATATATTCACATTTACAGTATGTCCAATATGTCAGGTGTACTCAGTACTTGCTTTCAGCCCATCCACAACCATCAGGGATGAATAACAGCCAGGGACTCAGACATTGTTTTTCCAGCTCATCAATTATTAAATGACATTTTACGTATTCTGAAACCCATTCTTACTTTTTCCAAACAGTTAGGCTTCCTTGCAGAGGTTTGACTACCTATGGGAGTTGTGGATCTATAAATCCATTTTGACCCCTGCTAGGTTTTTGCCTTTCTCAAGTTCCTCAGGTCAGAATCTCAAATTTAACCTTCATCAAATCTGGTGCAGTTTCTTTGAAGTGAGAATCAGAAATGAGAAGAGCTGATGAAAATTCCCTCATGAGGCTAGTGCAGTGCATTTTGGTTCTGAAGTGCCTGTCTGCCATATGCTACCTTTGCCACAGCAACAGTGAACTACAATAAAATGATTACATGTACTGTCTGCATGGTGGCTTTTCTGCTTTCATTGTTTAATCACTAATAATGGCACAAAAGCAAATAGCCAGCCTTGTCCGTCCAAATAATATATGGGCAAACAGATGGAAACATTAATGGTAAATTTTCCACAAATATTAAATAGGATTTTCTTCACATGGAGCTACAGACATTTTGAACAAGTTAAAAAGTAGTGTGGTAGACAGTAGGACTTAAGAGACCTTCAAAAAGCAACTTGATGTTTTGTTTTGTTTTTTGTACAAAGAAGGTCATTAGGATTGACAAGCTTGGCTGGGCTATATGGCCTGTTATTGTCTAACTTTTTCTTATATTCCATTGTTCATTTTCTGAACATGCTTTTTCATTATAGGATTGTGGACACCTAAAGTGTAGGATGCAAGGCAGTAAATAAACTTTCAACAGAATGACAGTTCATTTCAGGACAGATTCACACTCAAATTGATACTGGGCCAGTTTAGATTTGCCTTTTAACACGGCTTGCCAGTGCGTGGGATGTGGATAGAAATATGTGATGCTGTACGATCATCTAAAAGCAGCGATCATTCACAATGAAAGCGAGTAAATGAAATTGGTAAGTAGTCATATTTCAGAAGAGAGAAGTCATAACAGGCCAAGTCAGTACACTCTAAATCACAACCAAAACCAAAGGGAATAAGCAGATACCGTAAACCTTTTAACAGGAGTCAAGTGAGCTTGGTGAGTGCCTTATTGGGTATTTTTAAGAAAACACAGGAGGAAGCCAAAAGAGTTTTGCACAGTGTCTGACATGCCTTACATTTCCACCTTTAAAATGGAAGAGGACATGTCTGAAGAAGCTTGATGTCACTTCTGCTCCATCTCAGAACCCCACATCTTATGGTCTGCCTGAATCAGACATACTCCACAAACAGTAGTCGACATTCATTGTGAACTGCTGCTAAGGAAGAGCTGACCCCCTTCTTCCAGATGCAAATGTCCCATTCATACTGTTCAGGCTGTAAATTGATCCCCGTTTCTCTGTGGCAAACCTAACCCCTATGCCCATTCAAAAACTCATTTATTTTGCTTACTCAGTCATAGGGTCTCTGGGTAATGGTGGTTTTATCGATTGAGCTGGACATGAGCCAAGATCCAGCATTAGACAGGGCAACAGTCCATTGCAGGGCACAGTCACAGAAAGCTTTATGTGCATATCTTTGGAAAGGTAAAGGACACTAGATCAGTAAAATGAAGCCCACAAGGTCTGAGGAGGATTTCCACAAGGTCTGATGGGGGTTAAATCTTCTTTTTGGTGTAAGGATATAATCCTAGTTTAGGGTGTGAGAAGTTATGGATGGGCAAAAATGGTAAATTTATCAATTTAAAAATGTAATCTACAACAAAATAAAGTGTGCAGAAAGTGAAGGTGTCTGGTATTTTCTGAATCCAGTCTTCATAATAATGATGGTCCTCTCTTTCAGCATTTATCCTATAGTGAAGTCTTAATGAACAGCAGACGTTTTTTATGAGGAAAAAAAGAAAAATCATAGTTAGAAATCCAATGTACAATTTATTTGAAGATCCGAGGGTATCCTTGGAAATGTCCTGAAATTGCTTTGCTCTGTATTCGAGATACATAAAGCTATTGTTCATAATTTCATTTAGATTTATACCTTGGTCTTTAGAGCAGTCAGGAAGTAGCATTACTGTATAACACCATTTAGTTTTTGTCTCCAGGTTTTTTTTCTCGATCCTGAAGATCTACGCCATTTTATGTGTGTGGATTTCTGTGTACAAGGTCTGCAATGGACATGAGCCTTATGTAGGGCTAGTAGTGATGTGTTTAATTCTGGACTTTCAATAAGAAGGATGGATGGATGGATTGATCTTTTATATGGGATTAGAAAATATCAATAAAACAATAAAGTAAAACAACAAAATCATAAGATGTTGACTTGAATTGATGGAATCACATACCAAAGTCTTTATGGTACACCTAACCAGTGGTGGAATCTTCTGAAGATTTTAGATTAGATTGTTTATTTATAAAAGCACATTTGTGCCAAAGTGATGTACAAAGAAGCATTAAAATAAATGCAATGCAAACAATCATGCAGAAGAAGATTAATAAAACAACCAATTATAACATCCACCACAATCCACAATGAAAGGTGAAAGAAAACAAGTTGGTCTTAAGATGACTTTTTAAAAACTCTGATAGAGGATGAAGACCTGATGTGAAAAGGCAAGTCATTCCAAAGCCTAGGAGCAATAACTGAGAAATGAATTAATTAACTAATTGTTAGACTTAATCATCCCATGGAACCTAGTGAAACCTAGTATCCATCCATCTATTATCCAACCCGCCATATCCTAACTACAGGGTCACGGAGGTCTGCTGGAGCCAATACCAGCCAACACAGGGCGCAAGGCAGGAAACAAATCCCGGGCAGGGCACCAGCCCACTACAGGGCAGGGACCTAGCAGCTTTCTTCTAAAGCCATCATGGTATCATTCCCAGTAAATGTAACTAAACACCTCTAGTAAGTGGATAAGCATTTTTGCCAAGGAGAAATAAAATTAAACCTGTTTTGTGTGATTGCTCGCCAAAGTAGCTGCATTCCCAAGAGTACACTGCAGTGATTATTATCAGTTTAATGAGTATCAAACTTTATTTTACTTGGAACAAATTTGTGATTTATGTGGACTAAACATTTAATTGCCTTGTTATAAGGAAATGGGGAGTGAAACAGGAAATGATATTAACGACGAAGAAAAGCCAGGAAACAGGGTCTGGGGCTTTTGAAACAGCACCAAAGTCTGGCGCACTGTAATTTTTCATTAGAGATGTTTGTCTGGGCTAAGTGGCACCCTTCTGGACCGCGCTCTCACTACTGACAGAAAGCAAGTTGCATTTTGTCTTTGAGTGAAGGTTAAATTGAAATCTGCAGACTGGCCTCTGAAAGTCATTTGTGTGTTATGACTGTCTGGGAAGGCCGTGTAAGATGGATTAGAGCTGCAGTCCCATACACTAATCACCTCTGTTGACTTGACTCATCCAGTGTAAGAAAGAAAGAAAGAAAAAGAAAGAAAGAAAATTAAACTCATGAGAGGTTAATTCCTATTTGTGTGCCTATATATTTGTTTAGAAGATAGTGCACTAAGGGCAGCACAGTGGTTGGCAGTAGACTGAGTTTGAAATCTTGCCTGATCTTTTTCTTTTCTATGGTTTGCATGCTTTTCTGCATGTTTTTATTTTTTTAGTTTCTCCCTTAATGGAAATATTTTAGTATTGATTTCACTTTTAATTGTCTCAGTGTGTGCATGTGTCGTGAATGGCACTGACACTCCATCCAGATTGGTTTTCATCTTTTATCTAATGCTGTTTCAATAAACTTCATCACTAATAAACCTTGAAGAGAAAAAAGAGAGTATAGAAAATGAACAGATAGACAAAACTTTTAACAATAAATAATGGATGTGAGCAGCTTATTAACATAGCCAACTAAATTAAAATTTTTATTTCTAATCCTGTATGTCTCAATAAAGATTTTTTCTTATGTGATTTAAAGATGTATCGCTGATCAGACTGTCCTACAGTTAACAACCCTCCTTGAACCCAAGGCTTTGCTACAGGCTTAATTAAAACTCCAGCAGAACTCATCGGCACTTTGGTGTGCTTTAGTCTCAGCTCAAAGGCTCCACAGATTTACTTCAAGCACTCATGCTACTTACATTTGAGCTCATAAAGAAATCGTTCCAGGTCCCTCGAGAGGGATAGATGAGGCGGATCTGAGCAATGATTATACTGTGCAGCCGTACCCGCAAATGGGATGGCAGACTAAACATGAAAGCTGACAGCTTACTATGTTGAAATAAATTCCAGACAGTTCTTCACAGCACACAGTAATCTGCCTCATTTTATCCACTCATCTCAGAGATGCTCTCCTAGCATATTTATAGCTTCTGGCTTGCCTCGAAGTGCTCAGTGTGTTCAACACTCCCCCTCTCTACCATTGCTTAGAGATGTTTTGCAGTGGCAGTTCCATCTGAAACAAGGTGCACTAATTCATCTCGCAGGAGAGCTTGTTAGCTCATAAGTGTAAAGCCTGAGAACCTAACACTGTCAACTGTTGAAAGCTTGCCCTGCTTTGGATGAGTTTCTAGGTGGACGTAAGATGACTGGGATTAACAGGAGTTCCCAGGTTTGATCTTAGGATGCTGCATGCCTAATATTTTTTAGTTTAATCTCTGTTCTCCGAGGGCTTTTTAGAGGCTGTGTTTTGGTCTAAAACACTTGTATCTGCTTTCATGCTATAGTGTGGAATATGTGGTCCGCTTAAGAAAGATGGAAACTGTCCTCTGTTAGTGGACAGCCCTTTTATTGATATTCTTCCATACATCCATTATCCAACACGCTGAATCCGAACACAGGGGTCTGCTGGAGCCAATCCCAGCCAACACAGGGCACAAGGCAGGAACCAATCCCAGGCAGGGTGCCAACCCACCACAGGATACACACAAACACACCCACACACCAAGCACACACTAGGGCCAATTTAGAATCGCCAATCCACTTAACCTGCATGTCTTTGGACTGTGGGAGGAAACCGGAGCACCCGGAGAAAACCCACGCAGTCACGGGGAGAACATGCAAACTCCACGCAGGTAGGACCTGGGAACCGAACCCGGGTCTGCTAACTGCGAGGCAGCAGCTCTACCACTGCGCCACCGTGCCGCCCTATTGATATTCTTTTTGATCTAAATTAATTTTTGTTATTTAACTTTTGGTTTCATTTTCACATTGTTAGGAACACTTACATTTTTTGTGGTATTTCCTGGATAGATATACAGAATCTATACATTGATTTAGGGGTTTTAGACCCCTAAAGGAGTATGATTTTCTCATTAGCTTTTCATTTTAATGTAAACTAGAGGGCCTTTGCCCCCTGCTTGCTTCACTCGCTAACCCCCCCCTCCCGCCAAGCGCTACGCACCGTTGTGAAAAAGGGGGCTGAACACACGCCAAGGAGGTGTGGCTACTTCTCCGAAAACCCTCTTAAACGGCAATACTATTGGAAACAAATTCCTTTCTTTATTACCTCCTCTTTGCTCGATCAGCTGCTGGCTTGCTGCTGCTGCCATGCCACTTGATCTGCATTTCACTCTCCTACCCTTTCCCAGACCAACCCACCTCCCCAGCCAGGACTGTGCGCCATTATGAAGAGGGGGTCTGAACACACCCCAAGGAGACGTGGTTGCACCTCCGAAACCCCTCTTTAATGGTGATACAATTTAAATCAAATAACAGTTGTTTTTTTTTACCTCCTTTTGGCTCGATCAGCTGCTGGCTTGCTGCTGCTCCCGTGCCGCGTGATCTGCATTTCGTGCGGCACTTCAAACGTTTTAAAGTCACTGCCTTGTCTCTCTTCTCCCCCAGACATCCTCAAACACTATTCGATCTCTTTTTGCTGTTCTGTTATTTCACCGAGTAATATTTTCTGTTTGTTTGCGCTAATGCGATCTTTACTCTATGGCTATGTGCCGTTGTGAAGATGGGGTCTGAACACACCCCAAAGAGACGCATTCGCTCCTCCAAAACCCCTCTTAAATGGTGTTACAGTGGGAATCAAATAACAGTTGTGTTTTTTACATCCTCTTTGCTCGATCAGCTGCTGGCTTGCTGCTGCTCCCGTGCCACGTGATCTGCACTTCATGTGGCGCTTTGAACATTTTAAAGTCACTGCCTTGTCTCTCTTCTCCCCCAGACATCCTCAAACACTATGTGATCTCTTTTTGCTGTTCTGTTATTTCACCAAGTAATATTTTCCATTTGTTTACGCTAATGTGATCTTTACTGTAATTTTTTTGAGACTTTCGAATTTTCCTCATTCCATTATCTCTAACCTGCTCTGCATGTGTATTATGGGACTTGCTTCAAAAGGTTGTAAGTATGACGTGACTTGCCCGTCTGGCGGGGCGTGAAAGTGTTTCTCTGTCTCTCAGTCTCTCTTCAAAAGATCACGTCTCGTCCCAAGTTTTTTTTTTTATAATATAGAGATAAGAAAGTTTAATATTTTTCTCATTATTCTGTGACAGCATCATTGTTCCCTACGGGCAATGCTGTTTTGGGGCTTTTTGGCATCTTTTGTTGTCTCACACAATTCCACAGGATGTGCACCTCCTGTGATGTTATCAAAATTGACTTTTTAAAGATCACTCTGAACGTCTCTAAAGTATCCATGTTTTATGCATAGACCTTGCATTCAAATTGCCACTTCATAGTCAACGACATTCGCAGGTGGTTTTGAAAGAGACCTACTATACAGTCAAAAATTGAATTCAAAAAAGAAAAGTCAGTCTCTCACCACTGATCCAACCATTGCCATCAAAAATGTGATGCCCCCAATGTACTAGCACCTCTATAAGGGCTCTTGAACTCTTGACAAAAACAAAACTAAGTGATGGTGAAGCAGAAGAGTATACTGAGACTCCCAAATTAAAAAGTGTAGTAAAAAATAAGAAAAACAAACTTTTCCTTCTCTTTTAGAAATAAGACAAAAATCAAAGGGATTTTTTTTTTTATATCAAAAACCAAAAGGACAAGCAATAAAGACAGGAAAAAGTCAGTGAAACTCTATAGGTGTACACAGGAATGCTAGTGTAAGGATTGCTACACATTTGCTCACAGGTCTATCCTCACCAAATGTCAAACGGTGAAATGATGACCTCTGCTGAGCGTCTATCAATTTTTATATGCTCTATTTCGCTGATCGGACATTTACTGTGCTTGTCTGGCATGCCCAATCAGTAACATCCCACCACGCGCGGCCTCATTCCAGGTGAAGGTCCCCTATTTACCAGCATCTCCTCGGTTGTGCACATTCATGGTGCCAACATTCACAAGTGCATGTGCCTCTACTTTGATGTAACTTCCTTTTTCTCTACAGGGCTTTACTCTTATGGCTCTCTCTTTTTCATGACTGTTTTCTTGCCGGTAACAATGCAGTTACACATGCAGACACGAAGTAACACCGGCAATCAAAGGCTTAAATGGTGTAACAGGCCTCCTGAAACCAAACTGAATGGCCAGCAATTCTATGTTCCCACTGTGCACTTTCATGTTGCAGCTCCAGTCATCCCAGTTGAGTGCAACTTTCATAACTAATTATAAAAGAAAAGATGTAATTAGTTATTGTGCATACCAAAATTAAATTCTCTGATACAGCCTATCACACTTGGTTTTTAGTTGCATTTTATTTTAAGACCGTAGGTCTACATGTTTCACTAGTAAAGTAATAATTTAAAAGTTAATAAGACAGCAGAAATTCGAACATGTACAACTGTCTATGGTAATTTTTTTCATAAAGTTCAACAAAGAAGAGGTGGGGCTCCAACCAAGAGATCCCCATTGAATGCGATTTTATGCAGACAGTCATATAACAAATAATATTGGTGGTTTTTGGCTCCCTCTAGTGGAGTCCAGAAGAGTAGCAACAGCATCAGGCCAGCTCATGCTGTTTTGGTCAAACTGACCTGCTGCTGGTTCGTCTATTTTACCCCAGCTGACTAGGAAGGTGGAGCTTGAGATGGAAGTGATGTCAGATGTCTTCCAGGTGCCAATCCTCCACTCTAGGGGGGGAAAACAGAGACGACACATACAAACGTTCCACTCCCCTATTACACCACCTGGGGTATACCCTTGAAATAGTGTGTGTAAGAGACTGACCACAACTGTGTGTGCGAACAAGTAAATAGTACTGTAACATCATAATAGCACATCCTACTCATTGTCTATTGGAGGCTGGAACATTATCCCTTTATCTGCATTTGTTTTTCCTGAATATTCTAGTTTTCTTTTCACATGCCAAAGCCAAACGGCTTAGGGTAATTGGCATTTCTAGATTGGCCTTGTGAGGATGGGAATATGGGTGTAACCTGGTCAGGTTTCAAAATGAAAATATAACTGTATTTTTTGTAAATAAAGTTATTGAAAGAATTGGGATACCAGTTGTGGGGGTTGGGTAACGTGGAGCATATATATATGTGTCGCCCAAGAAAAGGGGGGGAGAAAAAAAGTTCGTTGCGAGAAGAGACTGTTGAGGCAGCGCGCCGAAACAAGAACAAGGAGAGATCATTGCCAGAAGAGACTGTTGAGGCAGCACGCCGAAGCAAGGGGTGGCAGAAAGAGTTGTAGTTGAAGCAAAATGCTGAAACAAGACAAAGAGAAACGAGAGTCGCTGTTAAGGCAACACGCCGAAGCAAGACGAAAAGAACGAAAGAAAAACGAGAGGCGCTGTGGAGGCAAAACGCTGAAACAAGACCGAAAGAGAAAAAAGAGAGGCGCTGTTGAGGTAACACGCCGAAGCAAGACGGAAAGACAGATAGAGGAACTAACTTAAGCACACGGCTAAAACATCAAAAGGAAAGCCGGCAGGCCGGACACAAATGCAGAAATGGCAATCAGCGAGTAAAGAGGGTGTTTGAGAAAGAGGGAGACGGAAGCATAAAGGAGGTACCCGAGTATAATGAGGAAGATATAAAACAAGGTCGGTGTTCATTTGTTTGTTTGTGTTAATGCTGCTTGAATAAACTTTCAAGTGAAGGGGCCAGTTCTTGTTTTGTTTGTGTGGCCACTACGCACCCGAGCTACGGTTGGGGCCCCCAACAGAGTGAGTAACATTTACTGACTGGGTAAATAAGTCCTGGGTGAGCTCACCAGTAGTTTCGGACACATAATATATGTATTGTATAGATGTAAATAATTTAATGTTTGTTTTATGTATTGTATGTATATATTTGTAAATACCTTAAGTTTTGGGAAAACTGTTCATGTTCCAATTAAGTAAAAAGAGTTTTGTTTTATCAATATCTGAGTAACAGTGCTTGGATTGGATATTACTGGGCTATAGTGAACCTGCCAACAATGGAGGTGGCGACACCGTTATAAAGAGCTCAGGCCTTTGCCTACTGATAAAAGATTGGTGGTGCAAGGGGGTTACATGGGTAAGTGTGACATGTGATGGAATGAGGAGGAGTCAGTCAATGGTTGGTTCGAACCGTGAGCTTGATGCTACCTTGGCCTCCAACAGTAGTTATTGAAATTCAGTGAATCTGATAAATGTTTGTATATACTCAGAATATAAGGAAGAATTTACCAATGTTCGGAAATGGAAGAGTGGGTGGTACATAATGAGTAATTTGGTTATTGAAATGAATATTACTTAGATACACATAGTCAGAATAATCATACTTTATGTATTTGACTGCAGCATACTTTGCAGCACTTCTTCCCTAAAGGCATAAAACTAAATAGTAAAATATTCATAGGCTTATAACCTTTTTGTTTGTATGTTCTGTATAAGTGAGGTGCAGAATAATTCAAGTTTAACTGAACAAAATAGAAAATTAAAATTTGTAGTGCTGTTTAGCATTTTCACAATTTTGTGTAAAAAGAATAAAACGATATAAATTAATTAACAAAGGTGAATAATTTAAGAAAGATAGCTATTTAAGAGCTGAAAGAGGAATTTGGGTGAAACTAAAAACCCATAACCTACCAGAGCATCACTGCCTAAGGGAGAAAATAGTGCATTTGACAAAGTCATTTCCAATATGACCGCTTACCTCGTAGATTTCTGAACGAATTGAACACTTCTGACTTCTGTCACAATGATTCCTAACAGGACACTGATTGGCCCCTGTAGTGGTGCTTTGAAAACAAAATTAACCAATCAGTTGATTTTTAAAACTGCAGAGGCAGAAAACTAGATAGTTCTTTTAGATGGTGTTCTGTTTCTTTTGTATTTAATTGCCTGAAGTCACAGATTTATGGAGTCACAAACTGAATGGATGGACCAAAAACGCTGTACCTTCAGTTAGGCACTGGCAATATACAGGGAGATAATGGACACATCTGTTCCATTACATTTGTTTTTATAATCTGCAACAATGAACAGTTCCCCTTGTGTTTTGAAAGGTTTGAGGCAAATTTAGAGCGCCTTTAGAAAGTATTAAGACCCCTTCCCTTTTTTCACATTTTGTTATGTTGTAGCCTTGTACTAAAATAATTTAAATTGACTTTTTCCCCCTCACCAAACAACACTCAATACCCCAGAATGTTACAGCAAAAACAGGATCTTTAGGAATTTCTGAAAATGTATTAAACATAAAAAAATGAAATATCATACTGACACAAGTATTCAGACCCTTTAGTCAGTACTTTGTTGGAGCATTATTGGAAGCAAAGACAGCCTGGAGTCTTCTTGGGTATGACGTGACAAGCCTGGCACAGTTGAATTTGGGCATTTTTAGCCATTCTTCTCTGTAGATTCTCTCAAACTTTGTCAGATTGGTTGGAGATCGTCAGTGGATAGCTATTTTCAGATCTCTCCAGAGATGTTGAGCTCAAGTCCAGACTCTGGTTGGGTAACTCAAGAACATTCTTAGAGCTGTCCCTAAACGTTACTATGTTGTGTTTGCTTTGTGTTTAGGGTCATTTGTGCTGTTGGAATGTGAATCTTTGGTCCAGTCTGAGGTCCAGAGTGTTCTCAAGTAGGTTTTTATTAAGGATATTTTTGAGCTTTGCTCCATTCAGCTTTTACTGAACCCTGTCTATTCTCCCGGTCCCTGCAGATGAAGAACAACACCACATTTTCACTCTACTAGCACCATAATTCACTATTGAAATGTCATTGCACAGTGATGAGTGGCACCTCCAATGTGACAGTCCTGCTTTCATCAGACAAGTGAATTTTATTTCTGATAGTCTGCGAATACTTTCGATGCCTTTTTACAAACTCCAAGCAGCTCTCCATATGTCTTTTAATGAGGAGAGGCTTTTTGTCTGTCCAGATTGGTGGTGTGTTGCAGTGGTAGTTGTTCTTCTGCAAGTCTTCTCCAAACAGGTTCCCCATTGGGGTCTTGCTTACCTCTTTTACTAAGACCCTTGTCCAGTGTGATAAGATTTTTGAGTCAAAAAATACTTCCACAAAGACAGAAAAAGGTTTGGGGACCGTCCCCATATATTGTCGTCCAGACAATGAAAAAAGAAGCGGATTCAGATTACTTTTCAGTACATTGAATGTTTTACTGCAAACAAAATGGCGTTTTTATAACAGAGTAAATTATGGGACAGGAAATGGTTGGCAGGAAGTGATGATTTAGAGGCGGGCAAATGGAACCAATGTCATCAGGAGTCGACAGAAAGTAATGGATTGTGGAACCGGAAGTGATGTCATCGTGACGACCGGAAGTGACGTCATCACAGACATTTTGAATCCGGAATTGAAGATTCTTGTTTTTCTTCAGGTTTTCTGTAGGTGAAAAGAGATTTAGGTAAGCACCACGTGATGACCCTTTGTCTCGCGATATTTCATTCATCTTTAGGCTCTTTGACTGCTTCCAATTCGCACGTGTGTGACATGAACCCAGCCCAGCCCAGACCCATCAGGTAGGGTGACCTGACACCGAGAGGTCATGGACATGGGAGAGAGCATCTGCATTGACCTGCAAGGAACCTTTACGATAAGTAACACTAAAGCGATAAGGTTGCAGATCCAAAAACCACCTAGTGACACGAGGATTCGACTCCCGATGAAGAGACATCCACTGCAAAGCGGCATGGTCCGTCACCAGAGTAAAGTCATGCCCCAATAGGTAGTACCTTAATGACGTAATAGCCCACTTAGTCGCCAAGGCCTCCTGCTCCACCTCAGCATACTTAGTCTCTCGGTCCAGCAGTTTCCAGCTTAGATACATAACGGGGTGTTCAGCACCATTGACACATTGGCTCAGCATGGCACCCAGTCCTGTGGCCGATGCATCGGTCTGGAGAATAAAAGGAATAGAAAAGTCAGGAGATTTCAATAAAGGTGCTGATGTAAGGGCCAATTTTAAGGCACTGAATGCTTTATCGACCGAATCATCCCATACCACTTTTAAAGGTGCTTGTTTCTTTGTTAAATCAGATAAGGGCGTAGCAATTTCAGAGAAATGCGGTACAAAATGGCGATAGTAACCTGCCAATCCCAAAAATGCTTGTGCTTGCCACTTATCGGACGGGACCAATTCATGATGGCATCAATTTTAAGACATTGTGGTTTAACAACACCTTCTCCCACTAGGTAGCCTAAATATTTGGCTTCTCTTAATCCAAAGAAACATTTCTTCAGATTAATACGAAGCCCTGCCGACGCTAGTGTGGAGAGCACTGTTTGAACCTGCCATACATGGTCCTTCCATGTGTCGGAATAAATGACAACATCATCTAGGTAGGTAGCACAATATGAATTGTGGGGCCGTAGCAGTGTGACCACCAGACGCTGGAAAGTAGCTGGTGCCCCGTGCAAACCGAAAGGAAGGACCCTGTATTGCCAATGTCCACTGGGTGTACTAAAAGCGGTCTTTTCTTTGGCGGAATCCTTTAAGGGAATTTGCCAATACCCTTTTGTCATGTCAAAAGTAGTAAGGAATTGAGCGTTTCCCAGTCGATCGAGTAAATCATCCACTAGCGGCATGGGATACGCATCAAATTTAGAGACCTGATTGAGTCGACGAAAGTCATTACAGAACCTCCATGACCCATCAGGTTTAGAAACTAAGACAATTATACTAAAACAAGAGAAATAACTTTCTTCAATAACCCCTAATTCCAGCATTCGTCTAATTTCCAACTCTACTTCCACTTTCTTTGCCTCTGGGAGCCTATAGGGTCTCTCGCTGACAATCACTCCAGGGTCAGTAATGATATCATGCACAATCAACGCAGTTCGTCCAGGTATTTCATCCGCCACCTTAGGTACAGACAAGATAGCTGTTCCAAGATCTTGTTGTTGTTCAGGTGTCAAATTGGGACAAAAATTAAGACGGGCACAGGATATAAAAAGTGAACTAGGCTGTCCAGAGGGGGGATCATGTTCCCTTTCCTTCCACGGTTTCAGCAAGTTAATATGATAAACTTGCTCACTCGGTCGACGATTAGGTTGTTTAAATAAATAGTCAATAAGTCCTTTCCTTTCTTTAATTTCATAAGGGCCTTGCCAATGTGCTAACAATTTTGAATGTGAGGTTGGGACTAATACCATAACACGATCACCCGGGACAAATTCCCGAATGGTGGTGTTCCTGTTATAGTAACATGACTGCGCTGCTTGTGCTTACTCAGAATTCTCTTTTAGGATAAGTCTAATCTTCTCTAAGCTATCGCGTAACTGCGCGATATATTCAAGAATATTTGAAGTAGGGAGGATCTCCTCTTCCCATCCTTCTTTTAGCATATCCAAAAGTCCTCTGGGTTGTCTTCCATACAATAATTGAAATGGAGAAAACCTCGTAGAGGTCTGAGGAACTTCCCGATAGGCAAACAAAACGAGAGGAACTGATTCCAGTTTCTTCCATCCTCGTTAATTACCTTGTGTAACATCTGTTTTAATGTTTGATTAAAACGTTCCACCAGTTCCATCAGTTTGAGGATGGTAGACTGACGTTTTCAGATGTTTTATCCTGAGTAATTTAACAACTTCCCTGAATGTTTCTGAAGTGACGGGAGTCCCTTGGTCTCTTAAGACCTCCTTGGGGATCCCAACACGAGCAAATATCCCTACTAACTCCCGTGCGATATTTTTAGTATTAGCCGAGCGCAAAGGAACAGCTTCAGGGAAATGAGTGGCATAATCCACTAGGACTAAAATGTATTTAAAGCCCTTTACCGAGGGTTCTAGGGGTCCTATGAGATCAATTCCAACTCGTTCAAAAGGATGTCAATAAGGGTAAGGGGTAGGGGAACGAGAGGAGTTCGAGTCCATCTTGGAATCTGGCGAAGTTGACACTCGGGACATGAAGTGCAATATCGCTGGACCTCCTCATTAACTCCTGGTCAATAAAATCAGAGTTTTATTCTCTCCAATGTCTTATCGGAGCCTAAATGGGCTCCTAGAAGGTGAGCATGGGCTAACTCACATACCTTTGTCAGAAAAGTATGTGGAATTAACAACAAAGCTCACACTTCACCCCCGTGTTCTGCCACTCTATATAATAATTTGTTTTTAATTACAAAGAACGGCATCGGTGAAATGGGATCTAGGGTTGTATAACCCTCGGTGGATACTACTGCATTCCTAGCAAATTTTAAGGAATCATCATTCCATTGTTCTCTTTTACAAAATTACGGTGTTAATAGGAATTAGGCAGTTAAATCTTGGATGGGATCTCTTTCGATCTCAATAGGAGGAGCTTCTGTCTCCACGTCCTCTACGTCAACTGTACTAGCCCCCGCAGAGGACGATGGGACATCAATTTTTTCACACTGGGTACCCGTGTGGGTCCGTGCTACTGCAGGACACAGCATAGAGGCAGTCGGAGCAGAATTCTCCATTACTAAGCCCAAATTCTTGTTAGGTACAGTTACGTTATTACCGCTGGTAATTTTATTCTAATATCTTCCTAATATGACTGGAAAAGGGGGATCTGGTAATACAGCCATGACCATACTAGTTAATTTCTGGTTCACCGATATCACACATCTGGCTGTTTTATAATACCTGATGTCCCCATGAATACATTTCAGACTAGTTTTTATTCTAGTCCACTGTTGCGGTAAAACAAAATGGGCAGCAACAATAGAAATGTTATTCTCGGAATCAAACATTGCTCTTACCTTCCTGCCATTTATAATAACTGCACCTGTATATGGACGAGACAAAGGGTTAGTCACTGTGGCACAATACCTTTCTCCCTTTACTAGTGTACAATCCATAGGCTCATAAGTGCAGTTCAGAGACAGATGTCCGATCTCCCCACACTTGAAACAGCGGGGAAGACTGGCTGGTCTGTCCCTTCTACGGACGGCAGGTTAGGAAGGTTGTCAGGTGGGCTCAGGGGCTGACCCACGTACCTGTTGGGTTCGACGAGAGAACCGTTCTGACTGCTCCGATTTACAGGCCACCCAATGATGCTCTGCTATTTTTATCAGGGAGTCCATGTCCTTGAAATTATGCTTTCCGACTTGCTGGGCGATATGGTCAGGGAGGGCATGTATGAATGTTTCGCACACTAGGAGTTCAGCCATTTTATGTGAGGTGTTAATACCGGGCCGTAGCCAGCGACATACCTTTTCCCAGGCTTCAAAGCCCTGAGTTCTCAATGGCGTTTCTGGATCAAACTGCCACTCCTTCCATTCTCTCGCCTGCTGTTCCAGTGACACACCATAGCGCTTAAAAACCTCCAGTTTTAGAGCTACGTAATCGGCAGCCTGCTCCTCAGTTGTAATAGGCCCTCTGTGCTGTCCCCTTCAGATAGGGAGCCAGTTGGTACGCCCATTCTGACCTTGGCCAAGCGTTCCGCTTAGCGGTACACTCAAAAATCAAAAAGTAAGTCTCAATATCATCCGATTCAGTCAGTGTAGTTAACTGAATCGGTTGTGACCGAGCCACCTCCGTCCGTACCCCAGCGAGAGAATGAGCCTCGGCTTCGGCCAGTTGGGTCTGTGTTTCTACCATCCGGATCTTTAGGGTCTGGAGATCGCCCATGATGGTATTAAGCATGGTGTTGAGGTCCTGTTTTTCTGACATCTTGAAAAACGGATCCTGCCAGCTACATCAATTGTGATAAGATTTTTGAGTCAAAAAACACTTCCACAAAGACAGAAAAAGGTTTGGGGACCGTCCCCATATATTGTCATCCAGACAATGAAAAACGAAGTGGATTCAGATGACTTTTCAGTACATTGAATGTTTTACTGCAAACAAAATGGTGTTTTTATAACAGAGTGAATTATGGGACAGGAAATGGTTGGCAGGAAGTGATGATTTGGAGGCGGGCAAATGGAACCAATGTCATCAGGAGTCGACAGAAAGTAATGGATTGTGGAACCGGAAGTGACGTCATCGTGACGAACCAGAAGTGACGTCGCCGTGGCCATTTTGAATCCGGAATTGAAGATTCTTATTTTTCTTCAGGTTTTCTGTAGGTGAAAAGAGATTTAGGAAAGCGCCACGTGATGACCCTTTGTCTCACGATATTTCACTCACCTTTAGGCTCTTTGACTGCCTCCAACTCGCACGTGTGTGACACCAGTGATTGGTCAATTTGGCTAGGTGGCCAACTCATGATTGTTTTAAACTTCTTCCGTTTAAGATTATTGCAGACAAGAGTGCCCTCCGGAAACTTCAGTGATGCAGAGTATATTTTAATCCTTCCTCAGACCCATGCCTTGACACAATCCTGTTTAAACGCTCTGCAGGTATTTTCTTTGACCTCATGGCTTGGTTTTTGCTAAGCTGTGGGTCTTACTGAGAGTACTTTAGGTGCTTTTCTTGCAAACTCCAGACAGGCATCTCTGATTCTTTTACTGAGAAAAGGTTTCTGTCTGGCCACTCTGTTATAAAGCTTATACAAGTAAAGTGTTACAGTGATGGCTGTACAGGGTGGCGCAGGGTAACGGGAAATTTTGGAACTAGGTGATGGCGACCTTGGGGTGTCGGCAGTCATTTGGGGCCAATACGACCTCATTTAGAACCCCTTGCCATTAGTTATAATGGAGCAGTGGAATGGTGCGCAATGAGTGTTTGCTGTGAAAGCCCTTTGTAAGAATGGTGATAGTGTGACTGCTGCGCAAAGGGAATTTCACCATCATTACCAGTTGGGACGTCATGATTGTCTGCTCATGTGATTACAACATGGGTGTTTAATTTCGAAGAAACAGGTTCAGCCTTAAAAAAAAAGTCCCCAGGTACTGCCCGACAATCGATGACTGCAATTCGATGAGGTGCGTCATATCATGTAACGGTGACATTCTATGGCCTTCAAGATCCCCAGATCTCACTGTTTATGATTTTTTTTTCTTTGGGCACATCTTAAAAGCCAAGTGTACCGCACATGTCCTGCAATCATTGCTGAACGAAAAAGGAGGACTGAAGAGGAAATCTCTGGCATTCCTCTTGACAGGTTACGTCGAACAATGCAGAATTTCCATAGCAGGCTATCAGAATGTGTACAGAGAAATGGACGTCTTCATAATGTTTTCTTGAAAAACATAAAATGAATATTGAGTGAATATTAATTACCATGATTAACTGTATATCCCGTCCAATACATTTCATTATTTAACGTATTTTGTAATGTGTTTATTCGTGCATTGAACGTCAATTGAAAATTTCTTGTTTCCCTTCACCACCCTGTATTTCTGTTTCTTCCACCTCCACACAACTTCTCTGCAGTTCATTTAGAGTGACCATTGGGTTCTTGGTCAATTCTCTTACCATGGCCATTCTCCCACAATTTCTTAGTTTCACCAGGTGGCCACCTTTAAGAGGAGTTATGGTTTTTCTAAACTTTTTTTCCATTTTGGAATTATAAAAGCAACTGTGCCTTTAGATACCTTCGATGCTGCACAAATTTTGTGTGTCCTTCCCCAGAAATGAACCTCTACTCAATCCTTTTTCTATGCACTGCAGGCAATTCCTTTGTTGAACTCATGGCTTGGGTCTCGCTCTAATACACTTTGACCACTGTGGGACCTCCTATACATGGGTGTGTACTTTTCCTAATCATGTGCATTCAATTGAATTGTCCCTAGGTGGACTCCAAACAAGGTGCAGATGCATTTCAATGATGATCAATAGTATGGGATGCACCTGAACCAGTTTTCAAAAATCATAGCAGATATTTCAGTTTGTTTATTTTTAATAAATTTGCAAAAATGTCTAAAATCCTGTTTTCTGTTTGTCATCCTGGAGTGTTGATGAGGGAAAAAATGAATTTACAAGATTTTAGCTCATGGCTGCAGCATACCAAAAAGTGAAAAAAGTGAAAGGGTCTGAATATTTTCTGCACCCACTGTAAAAAGATGTTATATTTACTGCTGTTAGGCCCAATAACTAAAGTTTGTCATTACACTGTAAAAGTGACCATATACACTCAATGGTGAATACTTAGTTGCTTATAACTACAACTGAGTGCCACCCCCAGTCCTTCTCAGACATGAACTGATTACTTTCCTGTTCTCCTGCCAGCTAATTTAACTAAGACCCTAATTAGCCCTGATTACCACTGTGCCTTATGCAAATCATAATTAACAGGCCAAGTAGGGTTAACAATGTCCTCCTTAGAGTCCCCTCTTGGTAGCCACTTTGCCTTGCCAATGACACATATAAATGTATCCTACTGTGCATGATGGTCATTAAAGTTTTAAATGTATCCCACTCTGACTAGGAAATGATAATGTTTTCTCTTAAAAAGTGTTTTACATTTTGCAGCTGCTGCATAAAAAAGAGAAGAAAAAAATTAAAATAGCCTGAGAAAGCTTAAGCACACAGTAACTGAGTGGTTAGTCTTACAGCCCCAGGGACTTGGACTTAGTTTCTGTCTGGATCACTTTTTTGTGGAGTTTACAAGTTCTCTCCATCTCAGCATTTTTTTTTAATGTACTCCACTTTCCTAGATCATCTCAAAGATATATAGAACAGAATAACTCATGACTTTTTAGTGTTAATGAGTGGGTGCCTTCTGATTAAATGACATCAAATTCAGGATGAGATTCTGCATTATACCCTAGGTGGCCAGCAAAATGTTTGACTCCCTGCAGCCCTGTGATGGACAACTTTGGCTTTTGAATGAAATAGAAGAACAGTGACATGCTAGCATAATTTTACTACTGACCTACAGCTCCAGGGACCCCTAGTATCAATTACCTTCAGGGACCCCTAGTTTTAATTATTCAATTTTCTAACACAACGCAAAGACAAGACATGCACACTTCTAAGTTCTCATTTAAAAACACAAACAATATTCTCTGTATTTTGCCTTTTGTCCACACTACCCCGGCATCTTTTTATCTATGAAAATGGAGACTTGTGAAAACACTCTCCACAACCATATACTTCTGAAAAAGCTGGTTCGGTTATGCCATGTGGAGAGGTGAAAACACAGACTTTTAAAAACATAGACTCTAATCATATTCTGACTTGTTTCCACTTATTATTTAGTCTTTCCATAATTGGATCATGCTCATCCCCTGATTGGTCAACCTTCATGGAAGAAAATAATATTTCCACATAGCGGACAAAGAGGAGATGATTTCAGTGGCACTTCATGTATTGTCTACCTATATGCATCTAAATTGTGTTTTGTAAAGTTTAAATGCTGCATAAATGTGCAAAAGGCAAATAATTTACCAGTCATTAAAGTCTGGCAATAAATCTGTTGGCATTGCTTCCATCTCTTCGAGGACTTTTCCACTGATGTGTGCATGCCCAGTGTAGAAGAACATTAGACGTATTTAAACGAAAGACTTATATGTGTGTATGGAGCAGTCTGCTCACGCTCTACCACAGCCATTAAATGGTACGTGCATGCACTTTCAAATTTTTTGGCCACCCACCTCACTTCTCACTATGTAAGAACTATGTGCAGCAAACACTGCAACAACAACCTTAAGCTAATGACACAGATGAGGAGACACAATGTCGAAAGGAAGCAAACTCCGCACTTCAACAACGTGCAAGTGAAACACCTTGGCAACGGTGGGCAAGGCTTGAAGTTTTCCCTAAAAACATTGTGTATCTGGAGGTATTTTCTCAAGACAAAGATATTATATCGCCAGAGTTTTCTTACGAAAGCCAGTGGGTCAGCAAGCACAGGTGGGTCCACGTCCCTGCCCTGCATGATTCTAAAGAGTTAGCTGACTCTTCTCCAAGTTCACAAATGTAGTAAAACTGCTAGGGAGTCTTCGGGTTGTTTTTTGTCCCAAAGACCTCATGCTGCTAGTCTACAACATAAGCGCTTTCAGTTATTTTAGTTTGGATGGAGATGCTTTCATTAATGATGTGAAAATGCTAGTGTGGACAGAGATAGTGGACAAGTAGTGAGAAGATCGCCTAAATTGACTCAGAGTAGAAGAGTGTGTGCATGTTTTCTCTGATGGATGAACTGGCTTCTTGTAGCTCCTTACAGTATTCTATGGGACTTGGGGATCTTTGCAGGTAGACCAAAATTCTACACAGAAGGTTTAATATTTAGCCAGTGTACAGTGTATAATTTTTTGTGATGTGCGGCTAAACTGTATCTACTTTAGCTTTAAAATGAATGATACATAGTGGGATAATGAAGCTGTGTTGATTTCTCTGACGATGTAGTGCAGGTGGTGGGACTCCTATGCTTCCTGATGTTAGCTGATGCAGTCTAAGTGTTGGTTGCTTCTCAAGATAAATTTACACCAGTGAATTTCATTTTCTGTTCATGACCATAATCCCACTGACAGTGGTCTATGCTTATCATGCTTATGATTTAATTTGGATGGCACTTCTACAGCTGTAATACTCTTCTATTTACAGCTGTTTTTGTGCATGCAGATGAACTTGATGTACAAGCTGTATGTACTCCAGTAGCATGAATTTTTATTCTTTGTTAGTGCAAAAATAAAAACTGCCCATGGCCCCTTGTTCCTTGCCAGAACTATAATTAATTCCTCCTCCTTTCAAGCGCTGCAGCCCCAAAGCTCTATCTGTTTATGATCAACACCTGGAAACACTAATTACTTGACAGTCACATGAAGGGGAGGGGCAGAGATAATTAAAACAGGAATTCTTAATTACTCTGAATACTTAAACGTTTAAGGTTTGGTTGTGTTCCATTTGACATTGCTTTCTATACTACCAAAGACACCACTTCCATACTAATTATCATTCATTGCACAACCTGATATCCCTGGGCCTCTGGACTCAACAAAAAGAAATTAAGAAACTCATAAAACTTGAAGGAAAGAACATAAAGTTCTGACAAAGGCAAACATTCATCTCATCACAGCTTGTCACCCCACAATCAAGTCAAGGTCTGAAGGTCTCTAATGACTATCTGCTGTACAGCCTGGTAGCCCATTGTGTGCCCTTTGCATATCAGTTTTTGACTGAAATTTATTATTAATCATCCTTCATCTGTGATCCTGTTTTCTAGTTGTAGCAACATCCATCTAATTCCCTTCCCAATTTTAAATATTTCTATCATGTCACTTCTTAATTTCTGTTTGCTTAACCCAGAAAAAAATAACTCCTTTCAAATTTGCTCTTATTCTCCACCATCCTACATTAAGTCTTCAAGTCATGTTGAGTAGTATCATTGAGTCGAGACTTGAAGTTTCCCATATTACTGCTGTTGACTAGACTATTTGGATGTTCTTTCATTAAGTTATTGTTCTTCAAGTCAAGACACAATTCTCAACATTTGTGCAAAATGCACTATACAGGAGACATTTTAAAATGCTCAGGTAATTGACCTTTTGCTTTTAATTGGAATGCAGTGTATGCTGGGGAAACTGGAATTGAAACAGGAATCTAGAATATATTTTCCTTTTTACTTAGCTTTAAATCTCAGGGAAGTAGCCTTGAACTTAAGTGATAATGATGCCTGTAACATTTTCTGTGTTGTGAGAAATTATAACAAAATGTCAACATTTTTTTTTAATCCTTAACTCGCCGTTTACAATTTCTTGTATTAGGAATTTGCCATTTATCGCATACCCCCAACTTACTCTCCAGAGAGTTTTTGGGTACGAGTGCAGGGTCAACAACCCTGGAGCAATTACAGGGTAAGGGCCTTGCTCAAGGGCCCAACAGAGTGTCATTCCTTCTGTCACTTCCCAGCTTCGAACCCCAAACATGTTGAATAATTCTTTGTATCAATATATACTATTTTTCATTGGTTTTGATGGCAATAAATATAATTTTTAAGTTAAAGCTTAAAGCCAATTTTTCTGCTACTAGAATGCCAGGAAGGTAGATTGTTCATTGCTTTTCTAACTGTGGTCCCTTAGGGACACAGGAGGATGTTCTTGTAAAGCCCACTATCAGTAGTAAATTGAGAAGTGAAAGTGAGAGTAGTAAAGGAGTGAAAGTAAAGACAATCCCAGTCAGCAAAGATCTTTAAGGTTAAATATTTGTGGTACAGAACAATAGTGAAACACATAAGTGGGTACAGGTAACAGATGTGCAGCTGGTTTAGACATTTCTCCTACTGAGAAAAGAACCAGAGAGATTAGTTGGTACCTTTCATGTTAGGTGATCCAATGGCACAATAAAACATGCACCCCAGCCATTCCATGCTTTTGTTGAAGAAATCATTTGAAAGAAATGACTGGCATTAACCCTACTAAGTTCTGTCATAATTTTAAATACTTCTGTCACACCCAGTGCCATTGCTAGATTATGTTGCACCCTAGGCCAAGTTTATTAGTCGGCTAACTGACTGTTCAATAGCTAACCCATATGGCTTGCGTCTAACAATGATCTGTGTCCTAGGCGAATGCCTCTCTTCATCTTTATTTTCTTAAATTGAAAAGATTATGTTGTTCCCATCTTTCCACACTATTCACACCCCAAATTATTTCAATTTATTTATTTACAACCACAAAATTCATCAGTATTTCTTCTTTTGATTGTGCTGTTATGTCATTTTTGGCATGAAATAGATTACATTTTTTTTAAGTTTATAAAGGCTTTTTGGGAAGTGGAAAAAAGAAACATGGTTCCTTAAGGGTTTAGAAATGTTGCACAACCATTTTAGATCCATCTCTTCCTCAGAAAAAGTTTCAAATGAAAATAAACAGGGCAACAGTGCAATATGGCGTGTAGATTCAACAGAGTGTAGCTTCAGCCCAGCTGATCAGGTAGTTTCCAATCAGCCATAGTACACTTCTGCTGCCTAATGGGAAGTGCCAACCCTCATTGTCACAGCTACAAGGATGCAGAGGAGATGAAAATATAGAGAGGAAAACAATATTTATATATAACAAACAGCATTCTTCATGTCTCAGTGGCACAGATTTAACTGCTTGCTTAATTGAATAGTATCTTGATCATTTTTATGAGACAAACTAATTCAGTTTCCCTTGAATAGCTGGCTCATTGCAAATATTAGGCTAAGAGTAGCCTGGGCCTTGGTGACCCTCCAGCTTCTAGAGGCCATGCTCCCTTTCAGGTCATTGCTTTCCATTAAAGTGTAATTGTAACTGATGAATGGATGTAGCTTTTCTGTGTTATCCATATCAAGAGTGAATTATAGCACCTAAACATACAAAATCAAAATCTGTTCTAGTTATTTTATTTCTTTGTGCAAAATTAAATTTCACTCTTTAGAAAGTAGATTGATTTTTAGGTATTAAAAAATATAATGAAATAAAGAAGCATTTGGACAGACTTACTCATTAACAATGCCAAAGTAATATACTATACCGGTACATGTGAGTGTTTCACTCCAAGAAAGCTGCAAATCATGTTCAAAAATGTCTTTTCTTGTTTCCTGATCTGTGGCTAACCAAGATATAATTGCTGAGGTTATTATAAACCAGTGTTTAGTCTGACAGTATCATTTAGAAGTACAGGAGACGTCTCATTGCTTCAGCGATACAATCTGCCCTCTCACTTGGCCTCAGCCAGTTTTCCAGGTAAGAGGTAATGCACACCAGCACTTCTGAGTTTCAGTGTGCTGATCAGCTAAAACAGAATATTGTTTAACATATTTTATATTTCTGCAGAGCCATGGCATGCAGAAAAAAGCAGGGAGAAATCTGATACTGCATAAAGAATGAGCAGTGCTATGGCATGCTCCCTATTAGAACATGGCTATCTGAAAAAAGAAATTGTTCCAGTGTTTGTGTGACAGGTGTCTGGTCACACCTACAGGTAATCTAACTTAGACACCATTAAAATATCCGACTATGCCATCCAGTTTTATTAAGAGACTGGGAACTCTTGAAATTTACTGATAATAGCACACAGGTTTCTTTAAATTGGGCAGTGAGTAAACTCACAATGGAAGACACAACAGTAATTTCAGGAAAAGCAACAGTAACTTCTATTACACAAGACAATATAAAGTACATTAAAAAGATAAATGAACATAAAAAAATATAACAATATCAGGAACAAAATACCTTTTTTTAAAAAGGAAAGCACACAGTCCACACTGTAAAAGTCCATTAAAAACAAGGATTGGAGAATACAACCTTTAGTGGTGCAGAGTCCAGTTTGTGCACTGTGTTACCCCAACAATTAATTGTGCAGATGTCCACGGATGCACTCTGTTCACCGGACAGTCGTTTCCCAACAGAAGTTTTGCCAAAATCGTGGAAGCCCTGTCAACATCTCTTCGTTGTTCCTTTTTTTCCACTCTGGGCTCCTTGTGTTGCTGTGATCTAGGCACGCCTCATTCTAGTCTGCCAGCATTGCTCGTTCCTTTCATGCGACTTCCCTCTCTCGCTGGATCCACAACTGGAGTTTCCTTGTGGAGCTGTCTCTCCCTCCCTCTTGCCGTCCGTTTTAAACAATGGCACATCTAAATTTCCTGGGTTTAACAGTTAATGAAAACACAAGTTAACAAAATGTATTGTTACCAACCATGAATAAGTACAGATATGCTGATTAGAAACCAATATTGTCAGACATGTTCATTTCCAAGTCAGGTAAATACAAACATCCTGAAAGGAAGGAGCAGTTTTGTTATCACAACTTTGTATTGTTTGTATACTCAACCAGCCAAAACTTCAAAGTGGTGACTCCTTTGCAAGACAGCAAATACCTACATCCTGCAGACAGCCATGATGACGATCAGTAATGGGATTACCCAGGAAATTTGCCTTTTAACTTCTCACCCCAGTCCCAACAATGGGTGCCTATTGCCTCTTCATCTGCCGTGTTTTAAATGTAATATTTACATGTTCCTTTGCATAAGAGCAAAATGGAACCACCTAGTATACAAAAAAATGTCCCCCTCTGACATCTGCGTCTTTAAAAAAATTAGCTTGTGATTACTTAAACAATGTTACATGGAATTCAGGACAGCTCGTGGAACCTGAGTTAAAATCTTAGGCCGCTGAACGTCTTTGTGGAGCTGGCATGTTCATTCTGTGTCTATTTACTCCTCCTTATCCAGCTACCTGCCACTTATTAAAGATATTGAGGTTACATTGACTTGCAACAGTGCTGAGCCGTTCAGTGAGAGTGTGTGTTAATGTGCCCTGAAATAGGCTGGCAACCCACCCAGAGTTGCTTTCTGCCTTGCATGTAATGCTGATGAGATATAGTCCAGCTACTTGTGATGCTATGCAAGAATAAGGTGAATATGAAAATGGATAAATATTTCTCTCAGCAGGCTTCATCTTCTAAGAAAATGTTTGAGCCTCTATTTCTTTGGGTGTGCAGTTATTTCTCTGTTTTTGTTTGTTTCTGAAAATCGTACGTGACTTGTGACCATGTGAGGAAACAACTGAGGAAAAGCAATTGGACCGAATGAAATACTTAAGGCCTATGCTGACTAACTTTGTGGCATTCTCTACTACCTGTTCACTCTGTCATTAAGGCTCCAGAAAGTATATGGCTGCTGTGGAAAATATCCTGTATTATCCCAGTCCCAAAGGATGCAGACCAGTGGCACTTCATATCATGAAAACCTTGGTCTTTATATATATAACATCAGGTCATGTCGCATGCAGAAATTCTCTAATTAACTCACACTAATGGTGTGTATTGATAAGGGAGGTGAGATTGAGTATAGGGATCAGGTGGAGAACTTTGATTCTTGGTGCAAAGAGAATTGTGTGCAACCCAGCATAAGCAAAACCAAGGAACTGGTTATTGACTTTCAACTCACAAAGGAGCCTCTATGCCTGGAGTGGATGTGGAGCAGGTACACTGCTACAAATCGATGACAATCTGGCCTGGTCTAAAACAGAAGAACTACATAAGAAAGGCCAGAGCAGATTTTTTTTTCATAGTAATTTCGGCAGTGACATTCTTTATAAGTTCTATACTTCTGTGATGGCAAGTGATGTTTTCAACACTGGGTGAATAACATCACTTCAAGCATGGCTCACCAAATCAACAAGTTAATTATGAAAGCAGGCTCAATTATAAGATGCATCCATGATTCGCAGAAGGTAGTAACAAAAGAGAGAACGGATACAAAACCGATGGTCATTATGAACAATCCACTCTGTGATTCTGTGACTCACTAGCACTGAGTACTTTTAGCAAACAAATTATGGAGCAGAAGTGTGTCAAGAAATGCTACAGGGGCTCCTTTATATCAATGGCAATATGTCATATTATTAGCCACTCCAGATGTTGTTTCTTCTTCTTTGTTATTCTTGTGTGTTTCAGGGGATTGTTATTTTGGGTTAAAATAGCACTAGATTTCTGAAGCTTCTCCAAAAGATAAATTTCACCTTGGGACAAATAAAGTACTGTGTATCTATTCAATTATATAACTCTTGTTCTTAAGAGTTTACACTGACTTCCAGTTAGGACTGATTTCAAAATCCTTCTTTTAATATGTTAAGCTTGGGCCATGTTTACCTAAAAGAACTTATAAATATGTGTGTATATCAAGCCATACATTATAACCTCAAGATGCTGGTCTTCTGAAGTTTCCAAGGGCAAAACAAAACTGTTGTAGGAAGTCAAAGCTTTATTCGGTTAGGATTTGTAGTGATTTGCCTGCTTGTGTAAAACATGCTTCTTCATTTTCACTAATTTAGAATAGCATACCCTGTGTATAATAGATATTTTAAACTGGTCAGCTAAGAGGCCTTTTGGTTTCTAAGTCTGAATTCTTGTCAATGAATAGAAGTACAGTGTATGCTTGGGAAGTTGTGAACACAATGCAAGACCTTAGAGTTTTGTCTTTTATTATTATTATTTTATTGCTTAATTAGTGGAAATCTTATAAACTGACCTTGAACCCTCTCACGATTCCAATGTAAGAAGCATTTTCATGTGCTTTGAGAAACTGCAAACGTTAATATCGGTATGCTCTGGTACCAGTGGGTTTGCTTCTCACAGGGTGAGATGGGGGGAGCTTATGATGGAGGAACTCTCCCTTCCTTCCCCCTTTCTCAGCTGCATGTTTTATAACTGCCAAAGAGTTCTCTATCCACTCGCTGTATCCCGACTTTGCATGAGACCACATGACCTGCAAGACAAGGGAGATGAATGGTCATCAGCATCCTACTATTTCTGCTGTATGAAAATTTAAAGCCCCTAGGTTGTGCGATAACTGTGTATCACCCTATATCTGCTGTTATTGCTTTTAATGCAAAAGAATCTAATTTACAAGTAAAAGCTTAAAAGTTGAAGCCTTTGTCTAAATAACCAGCAAGCTGAGGTGTTGAGTTATCCATTCCTTGTTTAGCTGCAGCCCCTTAAGGGCTAATGGAGATGTCTTTCAGAATCCCTCTATTGGTGGCAAACTGGGCTAAAGTAGTGGTTTAGAAGTAAAGACAGCCCCAGTCGACAGTCATCAGAGGTCCTTAGGGTTGAACACACAGGGTACAATATGGAGAGTGAGACAGGTAAGAGGTTATGGGTAACATGCATACACAGTGTAACTTGTTTTAACCTTTCTTCTGATCCCCCATTAAGAAAAGAACCTAAGAAGTTATTTGGTATGTTTTGTGTTAGGTAACCTGATAACACAAGAAAACATGCTGATTATAGGTTATCGATAGTCATTTATATTGAAAGTTGGTTTGTTAGTGATTTACTACCATTAAAGCTTTACCAGTTGTCACTGACATCCTGTATTGTGTGTCTTTTTTCAATGGCACTTGATGGTACTGCATGGAATTAAATTGGCAAGCATGTACCATACTTACAATTTTGTAGTATACTTATTGAGGTAGGGCAGCATGGTGGCGCAGTGGTAGCACTGCTGCCTCACAGTAAGGTGACCAGGGTTTGTGTTGTAGTGACCCTGGCTGAATGATGGTCAGCTCTCAGACTGATGGTTTATAAATGTTTATTACCGTTTCCATGACCTTGTTTCATAAATACACCGTAAGAGCTATAAAGGCAAAGTACAAAATAAAAAGCATGTAAATAACTTAACATAAACATTTGTAATTTTGTTTTTCATATAACACAGAGAAATTAATACCTTGTTCACTTTTCAGCGAGGTGCTTGTTTGTTAACCCCATATGTCACCATTTTCCTTTCCTATTCCTGACAAAAACTGCACAATTAATTATGTAAACCAAAGACACCCAATAACTTATCAAAATAAAGGTCACTCAGACACTGGGATTCAAGCCCTGCTGAAGCATCATGTGTCAGTTACACGTGTCCCAGGTCCTTCCTGTGTTTAGTATGCATGTTCTTCTCATATCTGCATTGGTTTCCTCCGGGTGCTCTGGTTTCCTTCCATGGACCAAAGACATACAAATTAGGTGCATTGGTGATACTAAGTTGGCCCTGGTATGTGGTTGGGGTGTCTGCGAGAGTGTGCATGTTCGCCATGCGATGGACTGGCACACTGTCCAGTGTCTGTGCCTCCCTTGTGTCCTGGCATTGGCTCCAGCAACCCCGTGATCCTGTTCAGCACTAAGCAGGTTAGAAAATGACTGACTGACTGGCTTATTGAGGGAGAACAGTCAGTGGGCCTAATCTGTTAAAACTATGACTAAGTCTTACATTGATGGTGACCCTGTTTTGCTATAACCAACAATAGACTTTCTCTTACTTTCTCTAGTAATGCTGTGGACTGGAGATGTTTTTCATTTTCTTCTCCCTGGTTATTAATTGGCCACATCTCAATTATAATATTAATTCTGCCTATATTGTATTGAATCGTTTAAGTTAAACATTAACCATTTTGGTTCTGCTTTACTATGTGTTTAATGTGATTTTTGTGTTTACAAATGCAAGCTTTAAATGGTTTGTAATTTATTGTTAATGCCTTATAGTTTTAAATAAATGCAAACACTCTGTGCCTGTACCCATTATGTAGTATTATACAAAAACACATTGAATTACATTGTGCAGAATGTTTTGCGTTTCCCTAGAATTTACAAGGTGTATTTGTTGATCTGGTAGTTTTAGGCCTTGTTCATCTTGTTCATGCCTGCTTGGCGTTCAGGATTTTGCTTACCTGTAGATATGTCTGCACCCCCCTGTTTTCCATCATATATTCAAATTGCTCTTTAAACAACACTTTTAGCAGTTCTTGACTCTTGTCCTGTTACACTCCATTGAGTTCTCCATTTCCACTAATGAATGATTAAATATAGGCATGCAAGGAAAGATCATTAACTACAATAGGGAATGGACTGAGATTTTAGTTGCATGACCAAAGGTTTGTTAAATGCTTTAGCTTATTAGTGGAAACATTGCATCTAACACCTGTTTTGTCCTCCATGTTTGCTCATCCATGTATTATTTATGGTTCACTTCAACATTTTTGAAAGACACTATATAAAATAATGATTACTTGACTGCCATTTGTCTTTGAAATACAGTAAAACTTTGATTTATTTAATTTTTTTAACATTCAGTACAAGGCATAAATCTTGCTGTATTTTCACATGTGCTAGCATTTCTCTCAGGAATACATGCTGCAGATATGTTTTTGCAGATTCCTTGGGAAAAAGTAGAGCAAAACAGAGAGAGAGAAATAAATGTGAAAGTCAGTGAGGTGGAGCCAAGCAAGAATGGTGTATTTTATGGAAGAATCAATCTGAAGCCAGAGAGCATCACTTTCATGAGGCTGTCATATGAGGAAAGCCCTTTAAAACAATATAATCAGTAGGCATATGAAATATTTAAAGAGATAATGATGTTCTGAAAGAACCCCCTCTTTGTGTTTCAGCTTGGAAAATTATTAGAAACATTATATTTCATTGATCAGGACATTTCATTCTCAAAATTATATATAAAATACATGCAAATACTGTGCATACTGTTGAGTGTATACTGTATGTAGGCATTAACCTATGTGCCAAAGCAGTACAATTAATATGAATAAACAGCCTTAAAGACATAAAGGCTACAATAAAGCATATTGTTGCATGTGGTTTTGAGTTTAATTTTTATGATACTGCTATGAAGAGTGACCCTCCTGAAGCATCTATTGTAACAGATAATAGTGATGCAGGCCAATAGGAAGGAAAAAAGCATTAAAGCAGATGCCAATATCATCATGCCAGGACAGACTGTGGAATATCGCCAGGGGCAGAACATTCAACATCCAATATGAGTGCCATGGAATTAATTGAAGAAACAGAAGATTAGCAATGGAAGATAAAAAAGACGTTAACTGATGTCCCTCAGAAAATCAATTAGGAGGCAACGAGAATTTTTTGTAATACATACTGTATGTGATCAGTGTAGCATATTACAGAAGACACATTAACTCAAGGTTGCCATTGTTACTTGGATTTGGGGTTGCAGAAATAACTACAACACTGAAGCCTCAGGATCCCCATTTACTGACCTCTTAGTGATGATGAGAATTTTGCACAAAATTGGACCGCAAGGATTAGCAAGTACATCTGATATTAGAAAGAAATTGATAGGAAAGCGAGGGCAAGCACTAACCTAGGAAGAGGAAGAGAGGGACTTGAAGAGATGTTAATGGAAGGTGAGATAAGTTAGTAATTGTGCACACATTGATGGAAGGAGATCAGACTCCCCTCCTGTCAGACATTGGTTAAACACCTGTAGAATAAGAACCAAGAGGGGCTACAAGATTACTGTTTCCTGATTTATACTGTACTTTAATTTCTCTCTTTGCAAATCCATATTTGTATGCTAATCTCACTAATAAAGCACTTTTCAAAATAGATTGGTCTCTTTCTTGACATTCTTGTGGATAGGTTGTGACAAAGCTGAAGTATTGGCGCCTGACCCGACACAGACTCACACCAGAGGCACGTATAAAAAACCAAAGAACTTTATTTATTCTTCACCTGTGGGGCATGTCTTCCCCGTGTCCCATAGGCATAACACAGTCCCAAACCACACCACCAAACACAAACACTCTTCTCCTTTAGCCACCACTCCTCTCCGTCAAGCTTCGTCCTCCTCCTCCGGACTCTGGCCCCTGAGTTGTGGCTGCTGGCCCCTTTTATAGTCCACCCGGAAGTGCTCCAGGTGGTTGACTGCCGAGTTCTGGCTGCACTTCTGGTTGTAGTGAATACACTGCCCATAAAGGCTCTGGAGTCCCAGTTGCAGCGGGACTCAACAGGGCTACACCCAGCTCCAATTCCCATGGAGCCTTGAGGGAAACTGAGGCACCGCTCCAACCCAGGGGGGCTGCCATCTAGCGTCCAGGGGGGAGGTATTGCACAGTCCATGGCTGCTCCCCCTGAACATATAGCGAAGGGGTGTCCGCCACAAGGTGTACCCCCTATCTTCTACCCCATTTTTATAAATTACATGAGTTAGGCTGACCAGTGTCTCTAAAGTGGATTGGTGTGGATGACTGTGCCTTGTAATATAGTGGTGCTTCATCCAAGGTGGGTTCAAAAAATATTCAAAACAGCAAAAAGCAATTGCATAAAAAGGTAATCCAAAACAAACACGTCTCAGTACACTTAATCAAAAGAATCATCCAAGAAGCAGCACAAGAATAACAGAAAAACAAAAATAATTCTCACTGTAACTTCTAACACCTTTAATGTTCCCCAGCTAAATCTCCCTTTCTTGGCTCAATATAAAGCCAGAAGGAGGACCCAACAGTGATGTTAGGGTGGCACCACTAAGCAAAGAACATAGCAGAACATTTAAACTCACAGAACATGATTGCAAACATAACTGAAAATACATACAAATATGAAAACGTATAATACAAAAACATAAAATAGTCATAAATATATTTTAACAAGCCACCAGGGGGTGTACAACAACAACAACATTTATTTATATAGCACATTTTCATACACAAAAATGTAGCTCAAAGTGCTTTACTTAATGAAGAATAGAAAAATAAGAGACACAGTAAGAAAATAAAATAAGTCGACATTAATTAACATAGAATAAGTGTAAGGTCCAATGGCCAGGGGGGACAGAAAAAACAAAAAAAAAACTCCAGACGGCCGGAGAAAAAAAATAAAATCTGCAGGGATTCCAGGCCATGAGACCGCCCAGTCCCCTCTGGGCATTCTACCTAACATAAATGAAACAGTCCTCTTTGTATTTATGGTTTTCACGGAAGGACTTGATGATGATGATGATGATGATCACGTGGACTTCTGGCTTTTAGTCCATCAATGCTGGGACATCATGGTGCTTTGAGTAAGTTGGTGGTGGCGCAGGCCGCCACAACAGAGAAACCGGAAAAAGAAACAGAAGAGAGAGTAGGGGTCAGTATGGATTTTAGTGCCACCATGAATAGTTATTATGATGAATTGAACATACAGAGTATCAGGATTAAGATAAAGTGAAGTTATGAAAAGGCCAATCCTAACCCAGCCATCCTAACCCAGACACACACAGGCAGGACACAGGTTCAACTCAACACCCGTATTTATTTACAGCAAAATGTGCACACATTACCAACAGCGCAACACATCTATACACAGTCCCTTCTTGCCGCCAGTCCTTCCACCTCCACTCCTCCTCAGGCTTTGTCTTCTTCCTCCCGACTCTGGTCATTCAATGAGGTGAGGCGACTCCTCGTATTCAGGTCCCAGGAGTGTTCCAGGTGTCTCATCAGTATTACCTGGAATCACTCCCAGGTGTGCTGGAGGTACTCTATAGGGCTCTGCAGCTCCCTCCAGCGGCCCCCACAGAACCCAACAGGGCTTCACCAAACTCTAGCTCCTGACATGCCCTGTAGGAATCCGTGGTGCCACAGCCACACAGAAGGGCTGCCCTTTAGTGTTCCAGGGGAGGCATTGCCTTCACCAATGCCCTCTCCCCTGGTCCTTCCACAGGTAGTGGCAATGGCCGCCCATCACACCATGTAATATCATAACATACTTTAAGCAACAATGATCACAACATGATAAAATTTGAGATTATCTTTGAAAATGCACAAATGTACACCAAAATGAAGACTTATAATGTGAGAAAAGTAGACTTTTTTGTGGATAAGGAAGTAGCTAGAAAACTCAAAATGGAAAAGTAAAAACTCTGCAACTATAGATGATAGATGATGTCACTTCAGGGACATTCTGATCCAGGTTCAAAATAAGTTTAATTCTATAACCAATTAAACAAAATGGCTAAAAACTCATGAAAAAAGAAAAAACAGAAAAGATTACTGTACAAGAAAATTCAACGATACCCAAATAATTCTCACTTAGAGGAATAGTGAACATTTCAGCAGGAGATCATAAAAAAGCATTTGAAAGGTCAAAAGAGAATCTGAAAAAAAACCCAAAACGAACAGAAAGTAATTCCTAAGTAATATGCCAGTAAAAAGATTTAGAAAATTCCAGGAACACAAAAGGAAAAATCATCGAAAACAAAGACGGAAGTAGTAAACAATTTAAACAAATATTTCACCTAAGTATTCGTAAAAGGAAGAAACAAATGGAATGCCCCATGCAGAAGTAAAAACTCAGAGTTCCTTGATTTTAAAATATAAGAGTCAAATGTTGCTTCAAGCCCTAGATATGCAGAAGACTAATAAAACCCCTGTGCCTGCTGGGAAAGAAGGGAAAACATCCCATTAAAACCCTTATTATACATATGTGAGCCATCACTTGAGAACGCAGGAGTGGAAAGTTGCAAATGTGACGAAAGTCTTCAAGAAGGGAGACAAAATAGATTCTGGTAATTACAGACCAATAAATCTTACTTTTGTAACTTTTAAAATTATGGAAACTATAATAAGAAATAACTTACAAAATTACCTAAACAAAAATAAAAGCTAAATAACAGCCAGCATAGGATTATGAAAGGAAGATCCTGCCAAAGAAACCTATTAGATATTTTTGAGAAGGCAACTGGAGTAACTGACAAAAACAATGCATAAGACATAATTTACTTAAACCTTCAAATAACCTTTGATCCTCACTGAAGATTACTTCTGAAATTAGAATAGCTGCAAACATCAGAGGTAACCTACTAAACTGAAACTCAATTTAGTTAACCGGCAGGAGACAAAGAGTACAAGTAAGAGGAGAATGCTCCACGTGGAGTGAGGTTGTGAATGAAGTCTCTCAGGGGTCTGTCCCGGGTCTGTTACTTTTTCTGGTTTATATTAATGACATTAATTTCAGTATAGTTAGTAAGCTTGTGAAATTTGCAGAAGACATCTAAAATTGGAGAAATGGCAAAAAAGGACGAGGCAACACAAAGAATTCAAAAATACCAGGACAAGCTTCAGAACTGGGTGATCTGTTGGAATATTCAGCTTAATGTAGAAAAGTGCAAAGTGCTACACTTGGGTAAAAGGAACATCAATTATAAATGCAAGATCAGAGACACTGTCATACAGGAAGAGTCCTTTGAAAAGGATTTAGATGTTTATTTTCTGCGGTGGGCTGGCGCCCTGCCCAGGGTTTGTTTCCTGCCTTGCACTCTGTGTTGGCTGGGATTGGCTCCAGCAGACCCCCATGACCCTGTAGTTAGGATATAGCGGGTTGGATAATGGATGGATGGATGTTTATTTTGACACATTTTCATCATTTAAGCAATGTGCAGAAACAATTAACAAAGCACATAAAATGTTGGATTATATCATAAAAACTGTTAAATATAAATAGAGGGATGTTATGCTGGGCCTATATAATGCATTAGTGGGTCCACACCTTGTGTATTGTGTGCAGTTCTGGTCACCACACTACAAACAAGACATACCAGCACTTGAAGCTGTGCAGAGGAGGACAACCGAGAGCATCCCAGGACATGTCGTAATCTGACAGACTCAGAGAAATAAACCTGTTTAGTCTTGAACAGAGCAGGCTGTGTGGAGAACTAATCCAGGTCTTCAAAATCCACAAAGACATTGATAAAGTAGGCCCAGCAGAATTCTTTCTGCTTAAGAGTGAGTCGCACACTGGAGGGCACCAATGTAAATTAAGGAGAAGTGCATTTAAGACTAAAGTACGTAAAGAGTTGTAGGAATCTGGAACAAACTACAGAGACATGCAGTTGAAGAAGAAACCTGGACAACCTTTTTGAAGAATCTGGATGAGATATCGGGACAACTTAGCTATTAACTAATGAAATGGCTTGAACTGAATGGCCCCCTATTGTTTGTCAGATTTCTTATTTTCTTGTTATCAAGTTATCTGAGACTTACTTGCCAAAGGTTGCAATGCAAATCTCTACCATTTAAGCTTTGCATAAGAGTTGTCATTCATAGAAAAGGCAATTTTTACGAAGGTAGACTTGTCTCCTATATCCATACCAATTTCAGTGCCATAGCAGAAGCTTGTTTAAATTAATTTCAAGTTTCATTCCATCTTTTCTTTCCATTTGCAATGCAATACATTAATACGTTACACTTTGGAAAGTTTTTCTTCTAAAAAGGTGTACGAACTTTAATTCTAAAAATGTTTTGTGAAACTTCATTGACACCGGGTTCATTTGAATCTTGAATGTGCTCTTACCCAACAGGGTGCAACAATAAAGATTGCAGTTAGCTGCAGAGTGAACACAAAAAGGAATTATCTTTAATATACCCCAGAAAGCCTGAAAAGCAAAACGTGTGCATGTCATTGTTGTTTGTGATTAAGATAAAGCCATATTACTGCTTTCTTGACACTCTAGAGCAGAAGCAGATGTTTTCTGATGAGGGTGGCTGGTAGTTATACTTGTACTGCTGTCATGCTCTTTGCCTGCCTTAGTCAGTTATCTTAACACGTAGTGTGGTCCCAAGGGGTGTTTCGGGATTGCATGGTTAAATGGTGGCTGTTAGAGCGACTGTCTTCTTTTTCTGGGCTAGGCTAGTGTGAGCATGTTACAGAATGACAGTGAAGTTACAGCCCTTGCTGTCAAAAGCCCAATAAGCCAGTTTTTTTTGACATAAAGGTCAGCACAGCTTTAGAGCAATTTTCAGCAAGGTAGTAACTGTGAATGTGTTGAATATTTTTAAATCTTGATGTATGCATTAAATAAGCTCGTTCCAGGAAATGAAGAATAAAAGTCAGAGGCAGGTATCCCTCAGTAAAGCATGTCTTTATATAGCACAGTGTTTGTCATGTTTTTCAAATCTCAGTGTTAATCATGCCCAAACCCACTTAGTCCAATTCAAATTTGCAGGAGAATGAAAACTATCCCAGTCACAGCAAGCAAAAGGAAGGAAACCATCCTGACAGAGCATCAGCCCATTGCAGTGCTCATTCACACATGTTCTTTAATATGAACATAGCTAGTGCGTGGAACGAAAAGTGGAGTTATGATAAATGGCCTGTGGCTCTGTGCAGATTTTAAATAAATAATCATGTCCCCTAAAGTGCAGGCTCAGAACAGGTGCAGATGTGCCCATGACGGCGCTGCTCTGGGGTTGATTACGCTGCTTGGTTGATTGCAGACTTATGTGCCAATATAGGCAGATCCGTCAAGTTCTGCATTCACACATCGGAGTGGGTGGAGGGTCACGTGTTCCCAATCAAGCCAATATATGCCAGTGAAAGAAAGAAAAAAAGAAAGAGGAGAGCAGAAAGGAGGTTAAACAGGAGAGAGAAAATGACCAAACATGGCAGGATCAGGAGCCGCGGAGGTGCTGAAGAAAGGAGCCAGGAACCCAGGAGAAGAACCCCATGGAGGAGCAGATGGGCGACACTTGGGGGCTGAAGAGGGCCACTTCAACTGAGCAGTTTTGGGGTAGTTGGAGCGACCTGTTGCTCTGTCTCACGTAAGGAGTGGCACTGAAAGTGGGAGGATCAGTTCTCCTCACATCTGTGCATATTTTCTGCAAGGTTCAAGCTCAGATTGCTGAGGCAGAAGTGTTACCCACTGCACCACAGTGCTGCCCACTTCATAAGATGTAGACAACAATATTATAAGGGTAATGGAATATTGCTAATTTTTCCATAATATACTTTGCAATAAATATTAGTGTAACAGAACTGAATGTGCTTGCACTGAGAGGGATCTTACCAAGCATTACACTAGCAAAAAAGCTGTCATCCAAAGATCACTGGACGTACACAGGATGTGTTCGACTTCTGTAGTTTTGATGATGAGTTTGTATTAGACTATGATCGACCCTGACCACCAGTATATCATTTTGCCATATCCTCTGCATGTATGCCCAGTTGCTTTTGAAGAGTAAAGCCTTTTGAAGGAGAAGGCAGATGTAACGGAGGTCACAAATAGGTGAATGCCACCAGTCACTTCAGTCAAAAGGCTGAATATTCACTGTGTCAGTTCTTCATTAGCTTGATGGGCAACTCTCAATTCTTTTTTATTGCACAGTCACTATGGGTGCTAGGATGGGCCAGCTGTGCCAGCATCATTGTTGGCTGGGTAAAGACCGTTTCCTATTTTGTGTTCTTCTGCTTATACTTTATACCTAACATGCCTATAAATGAGTCAGTTTGAGAAATTCATCAAACATCCCAACATGCAGTTATTTTTGCTTTACCAATTCTCAAGTTAAATGTCAGGGGGTAAAACCTTGATTTATCAGAAACTTAATAACTCACATTTCCTCTACAGCTTTTTCCATGCAAGGCACACTCAAAACTTTCATCCTTCTCACTTTCTTAGGTTCACCACTTCTGTAAGCTGACTTTCATAATGAAGCACTAAGAATGCTGAGTTTTGCATCAACTGAAAACATTCTCTTCATATTGTGAACAGAGCCAAGTCAAGTCAAGACATGAGTGGTGTCCATAATACTCGATTGACTAAGAATACAATGAATTTAATTTGTAACTCATTTATGTTCGCCATTCATCCTAACACACTTTCCTTTTCTAGGTCATTAAGAGAATTACCTTCTTTTACAAGTGCATTTTTTCCACAGTAGCTTTTTATTTCAAATACAACCAAGTTTACTACCACTGAATACCAAACCTATGCAAACTACTTGTCAACAGCTCACTTAACAGTCCTCATCTGCTTTCTTGAAGGGGTCTTCCTATACCAAATACAGTGCCTATAAAGAATTATTCACCCTTTGGAGTTTTCACATTTTATTATTATACAAAATTGAATCACGGTGATTTAATTTGAATGTTTGATCAACAGAAAAAGACTCTTTATTGTTAAAGTGAAATCAGAACTCTGCAAAGTGGTCTTAATAAATTACAAATACAAAACACCAAATAACTAATCACATAAGTATCCACCCTCTTCAAGTCAGAATTTAGTAGATGAACTTTTGGTAGCCATGACAGCCTTGAGTCTGTGTGCAGAGGTCTCTGTTGGCTTTGAACATCTGAACACTCTAATTTTCCACCATTCCACTATATAAAACTGCTCAGGCTCTGCCAGTTTGCATGAGGATTGTGAGTGAACAGCCTTTTTCAAATCCTGCCATAGCCAGTTGAGATCTTGACTGACTTGGACAACCCAGGACTTTAACATGGTTGGTTTTAAGTCATACCCATGTGCCTTTATACTTGAGGTGAATTGACTTGCAAGAAAACAAATCTTCTCCCAAAAGTGCAGGTTTCTTGCAGTTTGCATTAGGTTTCCTTCCATAACTTCCCAGTTTTTTGTTGTATTCGTGTTACTCTCTCTCCTAACAACCTCTTCCATCCCTAGAGCATGATGAGGATGGTGTGTTATTGACAATGTGCAGCGTTCAAACATGGCATTTAGCCTGATGGCCAAAAAGCTCAATTTTAGTCTCATCAGACCATAGAACATTCTTTCAGCTGACTGCAAAGTCTTCCATGTGCCTTCTGGCAAAGCCTAACCTAAGCATGTGTGTGTTTTTAACAGTTGCTTTCTTTATGTGTCTCTCCCATAAAGCTGGGACTGCTAAAAGATAAAAGCCAGCAGCCATACCACATGCACTTCAATATTTGGATGAGAGACCTCTAGGAAGAAGCTTGGGTTGCTGCTGGAAGAGATGTTACTGAGGCCAGCAGGGGGTGACTACCCTGTTGTCTGAATGTGGATCCCAGTGCAATGATGGGGACACTGTGTTTTAAAAATGGTGCCATCCTTCTGTTGAGATGTAAAACATATGGTCCTAAAAGATCCCTGGGCATCATTTGCAAAGAGCAGGGTGTATCCTGATGTCCATGCTAAACTGCCTTCCATGCCCTAGTCATTCTGGCCCCCTAGTCATCTCCTGTCTCTAATTGGCTATTTCTCTCTCACCACTTTACCACTTAATAGCTAATGTGTGGTGAGAGCACTAGAGCAAAAATGGCTGCTCTCATATCAGGACAGATAATGCTACACATTAGTGGTGGTTTGAAGTGGATCCCTGCTCATTATGTAAAGAAAGTGCTTTGAGTAGTGAGAAAGTGCTATATAAATGTAAACTATTATAATTATTATTATTATTATTTCTGTTGTATGCACAGGGTCCCCCAGTCATAGTCATTCAAGATTGTAACTCCTTCATATTTCTCATAGGTCTCTAGTAAAATCACTCAGTTTTTATGAACAGCCTGTTCTAGGTAGAGTTCCAGCTTTGCTGTACTATTTGCATATCTTAATGATTGATTTAACTGGACCCCGAGGGATAATCAGTGACTTGGATTAACTGGACCCTGAGGGATATTCAGTGACTTGTGCTTTTCAATCACCTTTTCAGAGAGTTGCTTGAAATGTTCTTTTCTTTTCATCATGTAGGTTAGACCACAATATTAACCCAATATCACCCAAGTTGGAACTTCCTTAGATTGGACGTATTTATACTACAATCAACTGAAACCCCCTGACTTCATAAGTGTATGTAGCTCATAATTGGTATAGCCAAAGGGTGGGCATAGACCTAATTGTACTTGCTACATGCACATTTTGACGTTGTTTAATCAAACAGGGGCTTAATATTCTGCAGTTGGAAAACTTAGCTAGGTTCTGCGAGTCACAAGGGGGAGGCTGTGGGACCCCATGTAGTTCTGTTTAGCTTTTGAAGAATGTTATTTCTACAGTTTTACCACAGTTTTTGAGAGGTGTCCTCTAAAAGATTGTGTTCTGTCAAGGGTGACCCACTAAGAATTTTTTGATATTAGTTGTACACAAGTAGATTCTCAAAATGTACGTTTTTTATGGTTATTTTGTTATTAAGATAAAAGCAAGCCTCTTCAATTGTGATAGCACTAGTTTGTACAATAGTGTCCATTGAAGGGAAAACTTTCTTGGAATGGGATGGAATTAAAGGAGTTAAGCAGAACACAGAGCTTCATGTGTTAATTGAAATTAGGTTCAAGTTCCAAAGTATTGTCATGTGCATAGATCACAATTCAGTACTTACCTACATGTCTGACCAATGTGCAACCCATTTCCCATTCTAACATCATAATCAGAAAGGACTAACAAACAAAGGATGTGATGCCAGAGAGACACAACATGGTGACTCAGTGGTTGGAGCAGCTGAACTCATGACTTTAGAGTGCTTGATTACTGTTTGTGTGGCGGTTGCATGTTCTCGCGGTGTCCAGTTTTGGCTTGATATTGATATTCAGTACAAAGACATGCAAGTTGGTTGTATGGTAACTTTAATTTAGCTTGGCTATACCTGGAACGAGTGCTCCCTGCAATAGTCTGGCATCCTGTCCAAGCCCATTCTTGCCATGTGTTTGGTTCTGGAGGGCTGTCTGCAGTGCCCAGCCAACCCTTGGTGAAATAAGTGTGTTTCTGAAATGAATAAATGGATATCCTGAACATCTGGCCTAATAAGAACTAAGAATTACTGATTGCATGGACAAAATACACATCTGCATGGATTTTGCATGTATAGACTGTAAACTGTCTAAGAGCAATTTTACATTCATAGCTCAATATTAGATTAACCCATCTAAAGGAAAAAAAAATCAAAGATAAGCACAAAACAGTCATTCATTTTTTTTTTTTCAAAGAGCAAATTCTATGAAGCTGCCAAAACAGCAGAAGCGACTTTAGCAAGCATCAAAATTCACCCATTCATCAGCCCCCCCACACACACACACTTCCCTAAAGGGAATATGCTAAATACAGGAAACTGTGAAAAGGCAAGAATTTATTTTTTATCAACCTATGATCTAAAAGTTTTGTTGTCAACACCAGATACAGCTGCCATAGACTTATGTTTAACACAAAAACAAAGAGAATTTGATTTCAAAAGTGCCAATTAGAAACTAGATTAAAATGAGCGATGTACTCGGCAAAGAGTCTGAATTATTTATACTAAGGAGCTCTGTGTCAACCCAAAATCTTTAACATTGATTTTTAACTTTAAAAGTGAAAATACTTTAAGTTTCATACTTTTTTTTTAAATGTTAAGTTCAAAACTCTATTCATGCTCTAAAAACTTTTACAAACTGCAGGTGTTGTTTTACCAGACACCTTTCAAAGTTCCATTGTATATTGCAAGCCACAAAGAATGTGTCTTACTTTTACACAGCACTTGAAGCAGTTCCCATCATCCCAAAGCAATTTACAAGCACAGCATTATTACAGAACATAACATTCCCGGGCTATTTTAGTCCATTTTAGGGTCGCGGGGTGGTGAAGCCAGAACTGGTGACACAAGTCAGGCACCAATAATAGCACCAGCCCTGTATGGAGCCCCCCTGACATACTCACCCACATCACCAATTCACCTAATGTTTGTGTCTTTGAGATTTGGGAGGAAAATTGGAGAACCAAAGGAGAAACCAACATGTAGGAAAAACATACAACCTTTACACAGTCAGGGACCTGGCGTAGAATTTAAACTTCTGGAGGCATTCTGGAGGCACAGTAGAGGCATTATCTACTGTGCCCAAATGCTTCCCTAAGTTCAGAATTACTTTACAAAATACATTTGTACAATTTCATTAGCAGCACACTTCAATGTTCTCAATGAAGGTTGCACATCCTGAAGTAGGTGGGAGTGAAATTTGGTGGCCGAGGATTTTTTCAGGGCAGGGTAAACAGTAGTTAACATTGCTTCTCTTAACTTCGGGGATCCAGGTTCAATTCCGTGCTTAGTTATTGTCCGTCTGCAGGTTGGACATTCTCCCAGTATCCCTGTTTCTTTGTGTACTTGGGTTTCTTCACAAAAACACACTTATTTGCTTAACTGGACACATTCAATTGAACAGCGCGTGGGTGTGCTCTGTAATGGATTGCATTCAGTTCAGGGTTGTTTCCAAACCTTTTTAAAAAAAAGTGAGTTTAGAAAATGGATGAATGACTTCATTTTCAATTAATAAGGCACTTAGCTGCAGTAGAGGAAGCAATGCATCGTATGTGAAATTATGCCCTGCAACATTTTGTAAAAAACATCTCCCAGGTTGTCAGCAGATGTCTTCTTTATATTTTTTGAAATGATTAACTTTCTAATACAGTTTAAAACTAGATAGATAGATAGATAGATAGATAGATAGATAGATAGATAGATAGATAGATAGATAGATA